>JAHLWY010005666.1:0-181224 GCA_020002185.1 Paraescarpia echinospica | reverse complement strand
CATATAATTGAGAAACCTCTGTTTGACACACGTGGAAGACATTCTTTTCCGAGGAACGGTTTAAAGCTGCACATTGAGACAGATTTTTAAATGTGACACTTGTGGAAAATGTTTTAACAATGTTGTTTTGAAACTGTAATGTGCCACTTTCGTAAACACTACGACTAGTGAGAAACTCTTCATATGGGATGTATTCTAGTGATAACACGTTTATGTGTTTGTTTGCTATAGTGCATCGAGGACAACAGCACAATACAAAATAATGTGTGTGTGAAAAGGTTCGAAACAAAAACAGTTTAATTATGTCTGTGATTGTGTACTCGAGTACTGTAGAGAAACTATTCAAATGTGACACATGTGGTGCACAGTTCTCAAAAATTAGAAATCTGAAGACGCATATCTGTATTCACACTGAGAAAAAACCCTGCAAATACGATACCTGTGGTGCACAATTCTCACAAAGTGGAAATCTACAGAACCACGTTCGTATCCACACCGGGGAGAAACCTTACAAACGTGATACGTGTGGAGCACAATTCTCACAAAATGGAAATCTGCAGAAGCATGTCCGTATCCACACCGGGGAGAAACCTTACAAATGTGATACGTGTGGAGCACAGTTCTCAAAAAGTGGTCATTTGAAGGCGCATGTCTGTACCCACACCGGGGAGAAACCATACAAATGTGATACGTGTGGTGCACTGTTCTCAACGAGTGTTCAATTGAAGACGCATGTCCGTATCCACACTGGGGAGAAACCTTACAAATGTGATACATGTGGAGCACAATTCTCACGTAGTGGAAGTCTGCAGAGTCATATCCGTATCCACACCGGGGAGAAACCTTACAAATGTGATACGTGTGGAGCACAATTCTCACGAAGTGGAAGTCTGCAGACGCATGTCCGTATCCACACCGGGGAGAAACCTTACAAATGTGATACGTGTGGAGCACAATTCTCACGTAGTGGAAGTCTGCAGAGTCATATCCGTATCCACACCGGGGAGAAACCTTACAAATGTGATACGTGTGGAGCACAATTCTCACGAAGTGGAAGTCTGCAGACACATGTCCGTATCCACACCGGTGAGAAACCTTACAAATGTGATACGTGTGGAGCACAATTCTCACGTAGTGGAAGTCTGCAGAGTCATATCCGTATCCACACCGGGGAGAAACCTTACAAATGTGATACGTGTGGAGCACAATTCTCACGAAGTGGAAGTCTTCAGAAGCATGTCCGTATCCACACAGGGGAGAAACCTTACAAATGCGATACGTGTGGAGCACACTTCTCACAAAGTGGAAATCTGAAGAAGCATGTACGTGTCCACACCGGGAAGAAATCTTACAAATGTGATACGTGTGGAGCACAATTTTCACGAAATGGAAGTCTTCGGACGCATGTCCGTATCCACACTGGGGAGAAACCTTACAAATGTGATACGTGTGGAGCACAGTTCTCAAAAAGTGGTCATTTGAAGGTGCATGTCCGTACCCACACCGGGGAGAAACCTTACAAATGTGATACGTATGGAACACAATTCTCACATAGTGGAAGTCTGCAGACGCATGTCCGTATCCACACCGGGGAGAAACCTTACAAATGTGATACGTGTGGAGCACAGTTCTCAAAAAGTTGTCATTTGAAGGCGCATGTCTGTACCCACACCGGGGAGAAACCATACAAATGTGATACGTGTGGTGCACAGTTCTCAACGAGTGATCGTTTGCAGACGCATGTCCGTATTCACACTGGGGAGAAATCTTACAAATGTGATACGTGTGGAGCACAATTCTCACAAAGTGGAAGTCTGCAGACGCATGTCCGTATCCACACCGGGGAGAAACCTTACAAATGTTATACGTGTGGAGCACAATTCTCACATAGTGGAAGTCTGCAGACGCATGTCCGTATCCACACCGGGGAGAAACCTTACAAATGTGATACTTGTGGAGCACAATTCTCACGAAGTGGAAGTCTTCAGAAGCATGTCCGTATCCACACAGGGGAGAAACCTTACAAATGCGATACGTGTGGAGCACACTTCTCACAAAGTGGTAATTTGAAGGCGCATGTCCGTACCCACACCGGGGAGAAACCTTACAAATGTGATACGTGTGGAGCACAATTCTCACAAAGTAGAAGTCTGCAGACGCATGTCCGTATCCACACCGGGAAGAAACCTTACAAATGTGATACGTGTGGAGCACAGTTCTCAAAAAGTGGTAATTTGAAGGCGCATGTCCGTACCCACACCGGGGAGAAACCTTACAAATGTGATACGTGTGGAGCACAATTCTCACAAAGTGGAAGTCTGCAGACGCATGTCCGTATCCACACCGGGAAGAAACCTTACAAATGTGATACGTGTGGAGCACAGTTCTCAAAAAGTGGTAATTTGAAGGCGCATGTCCGTACCCACACCGGGGAGAAACCTTACAAATGTGATACGTGTGGAGCACAATTCTCACAAAGTGGAAGTCTGCAGACGCATGTCCGTATCCACACCGGGTAGAAACCTTACAAATGTGATATGTGTGGAGCACAATTCTTAGGAAGTGGAAGTCTGCACAGGCATGTCCGTATCCACACTGGGGAGAAACCTTACAAATGTGATACGTGTGGAGCACAATTCTTACGAAGTGGAAGTCTGCAGAGGCATGTCCGTATATACACGGGGGACAAATCTTACAAATGTGATACGTGTGGAGCACAATTCTCACGAAGTGGAAGTCTTCAGAAGCATGTCCGTATCCACACTGGGGAGAAACCTTACAAATGTGATACGTGTGGAGCACAATTCTCACAAAGTGGAAGTCTGCAGACGCATGTCCGTATCCACACCGGGGAGAAACCTTACAAATGTGATACGTGTGGAGCACAATTCTCACATAGTGGAAGTCAGCAGACGCATGTCCGTATCCACACCGAGGAGAAACCTTACAAATGTGATACGTGTGGTGTACACTTCTCAAAAAATGGTAATCTGAAGAAGCATGTACGTGTCCACACCGGGAAGAAACCCTACCAATGCGATACCCGTGGAGCACACTTGTCACAAAGTGGAAATCTGAAGAAGCATGTCCGTATCCACACCGGAGAGAAACCTTTCAAATGTGATACATGTGGCGCACGGTTCGATTTGAAATAACGTGGCTGTTCTCATAATAACTTGATACGTGTGGCTTCCAGTTCACAACAAGTGGCAATTTTAAGTCGGACATGCGCACTCGCAATGTTAATAAATGATTGAGATGTAACATATTTTCTCAGTCATTTTTATAGAATGGTTTAGGAAAAAAACAAGTTGACATTCGCATATCACATTTAAGGTGTGATACGTGTGGACAACAGATCAGAAACAGTAGTATGTTAAATATGTTTGTTGTTTGTGGGTACTTGTACCGATGTGAAATGTTTCAAATGCACCACATACACAAAACAGTGTTCGGGAATGTGATTTTCACAATAAAAATGCTTCTTTGGATATGTTCTGTCTGTGTAACGCCTCTCAACGTTTGTTGATGACGTGACATGAACAGCTTGATTTCTCATATCTTACTGTAGACAAGAGTTTCGTGAACTAGGTTGTCAAGCAGGCTAATCTTTAGTGCATAGGCCCACCTGAATAAATTTGTGTTTTCGGCAACCCTTTCGAACCTATTCAATTGTAGCTGCTCGTAAAATTGTCTACAACATGATAAGACAAGTATGTCATTAAACAGCGACACCGTTGCGGTCAACCACATAGCCCACGCTACTCTGGTAGTTGGGATGTAGATCTACGGGTCGACGTGACGAAGCGTTACGCGGAGGTGGGAGTGTACGTTAGCTTGCTTAGCTGCAACGTTTGAATGATAATGCTCAAAATATACCAAATTAGGTATGTCTTTTAGGGTTCTCGGGGTAACAATAAAAACCGGCTCCAACATACCTTCAATATTATTATCACTTCTAGCAAAATGATGTCTGGTAGTTAATTGTTAGTCGCGACAGTAATATTGACCAAATGTTAGAAAACAAACTACATCACTACATGTATTTCGTCGATGACGAATCAAGTGCGTCGTGTTTGCCAGGTGGCATATTGTCACCTCCGAAGCATCGCGTTATTTCGGAAATGTCTTGCCACTAATGCCTGCAGAACCATTGTGAACGTCTTGGTCATGTCACGTATTGATTACGGCAACGCAGTGTTATATGGTCTGCCGGAGATGCACTTGCGAAAGCTGTAGATGGTACAGAATTCCGCAGCAAAGAACTTTGCCGTCCGCATCAGTGACATTTGTGCAATATTGACAATCGGTTATGTACTTAGGTTGCAGTTATTTATTTATTATTATTTTTATAATTAGCATATTATATGCATTTATATAATTTAATTTAAGCACATTATTTATTTTAGGTATTTAAACGGCTAATTCATTTAATTTATGTATAATATATACACTTGTAAATATATATATTTATTTTTATTCAGGTTTATCTAACTGACATTTTATGTAATTTGTATATGCTACTTTTAAATCATATTCGTTTAACTTTCTATTTAATATTTCTATTTAATATGTTTTAGGTCATTTAATGTATTTTACTTATACTGTACGATTGTCAGCGCCTTTCAGCAGATTTGTTATCCGGACACACGGCGCTCTATAAATTATTCTGTCTGTTTCTTCTCCATATTGCCAAATCCATAACAAAAGGGCCCTTTTGTCGAAGAATTCGTGAGATGTTCGTGGTTCTTGCGATTGTTAGGTTACTGATTACGAGCATGTTGCATTTTACGTTTCGAACAACTCATTATCCACATAAACGGGGACATCTTTACATAATTATATTATTTGCAGTTGATTTTTTCGCCGCCATCCCTCCGTAACTTCACCTTATTTTTATCTTGAAAGGAACACATTCGAAAAGATTATGGGGGCACATTGAAAAAAAGTCTAGTGACTGGCCAAATTATAAAGGTATAGGGACACGTGCACCTCGGGCTCTCTGTATACACCTGTGCGATATGCAACGAGTGCACAAAATTTATGTCGAAAATACCAAATATTACATTTGGAAACCAACGACAGTATTCACAGCTGAAAATATATACTAGCAACGAACAGAAAACTTGCATAGGAAGGTGGAGCACCGAAATGTAATGCAATGGATTGATTTTGCTTAATGTCGATTAACATGAAACAGGAACATGTAGACCATACTATACTTACATTGGAAAGTTGCATAATGCAAGGTCAGGCAACGCCATTGTGTAAAAACAAAGAAAATGCGCCTGTAGCTACACAAAGCAGATGTTTGGAGAGCTGCTGTTACAACCAACTGGAAAAACACACGAAGCACAAGCCTGCCATTCCACAAATGTGCCGTACCCATCTTATTTCATCAACGAGGTGCCGATGCACTGCAGTGATCAACGCATATGGAGGACACACCCGTTAGTAATCTTGTGATTTTCAAGTTTGCCGCTGAAACTTTGACACTAAAGACTAAGCATAAACATTAAAGCCATCGTGTTATTGTCACGTGAAAATAATGGCATAAATGTTACACTTAGATCACATTTTTGTGTGGACAGTTTAAACCACTTTTTTTAAACAATATAATGACATTTGTATCATGCACAGTTTCTTTTGTGGCTAGTCCCTGGGGAACTACACAGATTCAATGCAGACATTCGCTCTGCCTAAAGTTCCATCACAAGGGAAAATCAGAAGAGGTAGCCAGACTCCGCACATACGCAAAAATCAAATCCTATTAGTGATCGACCTGAAGCCGGCCTCATTCAGTCAACGAATGCGAACTGGTTAGCATCGTCGTTTTATTGTTCTCTATACGGTGGCAGCCTACCTCTTTGTATGCAATGGCAAAGAAGATTTATCAGATTTCCTTTACTTATATTGTGTTTACAGCAACTATGATTACTTTTCTCTTCCGTCGTGTTCATATTTATACATAAAAGCGTGTTTTTCGCACGTTTCATTCTTCGATGCTTTGAAGGCTAGACGAAAGATATACTTACTGGACTCGCCCTTCCCAGTGTCAATGTTAGCCAAGTTATCATTACCGATCTTGACCACAGTTCATCTTTGTTACATGTAAGCCAGTATGTAATATGTATAGTAGTTGCTTGGTTATGACACGCGAATATGTTTTAATATAAAAAATATATATAAATATTGTAGGGAAATTAAGACAAATATTGGAGATAATGTTGTAGGCCCATGGCTTGGAAAGCCGGGCTAATAAGGAATTGATAATATTGTAATAGTGGCATTATTATCCTATTACAATTATAATATAGCCTAGGCCAGTGGTTCTCATACAGAGTTTCACAGCTCCCTGGGTCAGCAGTCGTTTGGCAATTTCAGGGGTCTCTTCTGATGGCATTGTCATTGTGTAATTGGGGATCAGCTGGTTGTGTTTTGTTTGCGTAAGGCATGATTAATGATGTTGTGAAGAAGTTTTCAAAAACTGAAATTTATATTGCAAAGATACTATTTTGAAGATGAAAGGTGGGAGTTTGGGAACATGATATCCACTGTAAATAAATGCTCTAAATTCACACCGTTTTAATAATCTTTGAAGGGACACGAACTCTGTTCATGGTATATTTCTGTTCTACACAGAAGACGTCTAGCTGACAAGTACAAAGGATATGTTGCCGCCATCAGAGAGGAACTCTAGCTTTTACCGGTATCACAAATAAAATGAAACTTCTCTCAACTTGGCCAGAACATGGCTGAGAATTTTAATTGATCTAACTCATTGATATGTTTTGCTGCTTAAATATTCAAACTTTTAACTCCAATGGAAATTCTGATAACAGACTTCTTTTTGAAAAATTCAAACCCATCATTTGTAAAATTGGAGGCGTAAGATTTGTTTTTGTATCTTTGTCATGTTGGAAACAATATTATAACTAAATGTTTGTAAGATGATTATGTGAAACACTGAATATAGGCAAGTACAAAATGGCCAATTCTATGTCCCACAGACACGTACACCTGATGACATTGGTAGTGCTCAGACATAGTTTCTGGGACTCCAGCAACATTCACGTCCTATGGTGAATTTCTATCCTGAACTGTAACAGTAATGGCACAAACAAGTGTGTGAACCACTGGATTAGGCGTACAGTCTGGCTACAGTATAGCTTGTACAGAATCATAAACGGGTTTACATAATGGCTTTAACAACTACACGATTGATTCAACACGCACGTCTTTTTAACGCGCAATGTATAAAAGACATCAATGTAAATGAGAATGGAATAATACTGAAAACTTACAATTGTAAACTGTTGTGCAAGATTTATAATAATTTTAGACGTACGCCCTTATGATTTAATAGTAAGTGTTTTGGATGATGGCCATCACATATTAGATCATCTTAATAATCATGGTAGTTGTTTTATGTAAGTACTACAGCCCTACACCCTGAGTGTTAATGGCACCTAAAGCATGACTTGAAACAATCAAGCAGTATACTGCATGAAAAGTTTGGGATCGAGATTTCTTATCAAAAAAAGTTTCTCTTTTTCACTAGCATATAATAAAAAGGAGGCTGTGGTACCCACACATATACATTTTTCATATGTATATGACATCATGTAAGTGAAGTTATAGAAATAATATGTGATGATGTTTCATTTTGTTGTGTACATTATATTATTATGCTCTAGTATATATATTATTTCAATAATATATTATGATAATGTGTGTTATTATAATGTTTAACGTTTGTTTATATGGTTTAGTGTATGTCAACAAAACAGGGCTTGCATTAAGTCATCTATGTACAACTAAATCATCCCTCCACTGCTGACTGGTATCTAAGGCTTTCATTGTTTTGCCTAATGTATAATATGACGAAATCCTGATTAATTCCTACCCTGGGTAGAAATTGGTGGCAGCACATTGCAGTAAGCATTTCATATTAAATTATCACTCGATCTCTCCGGCAGCAGGACCATGGGTAGATGCTTCAACAAGTCTTCCATGGGATTTACATCCAATTCGTGGTGCTCATTTTCTTGACTTTAAGACTCGATGCAATTGTTTCGAGATATGCTGAAGCATATTGCTTGAACTTTCTGTTGGGTCGTCGAGTACATGTGAAACTGGGACTAGAAACTTGTCCCATGATCATTCGGGCAGAGACGATGAGTCCGACGTGGAGGGGAGGAGGAGGATGTCCACAGTATAGTCGTCAGTTGTGCTGGCAATTCTGTTGATCACTTTCAGCCGCTACTCCAGAAAGTCCGTACGTTTGGCGAGAACATTGGAGTCCTTACAGTCTTTCTGGAACCAGTGCTAGAAAATATAAAGGACAAGAATGATGTTCTTATTAAAGTAGAGATTGATTGTGTCTCTCAGTCTATTGGTTATATACCAGTGCAAGATTTGCCTAGAGTACACAAAAGCTACAAAACACTTTGTTCCACAAACATCAACGAAATTCTTGTCTAATACCGACCTCAGCAGGGAAAGTCTTTGTTAAAAACTTATGTCTACCTTTTGGAAACTGGGAAATGGCCAGCAAAAGATCCCTCTTTTTTACAATCGTAAACTGTAGTGCTCGTTCACTTTGGCCAACTTGTAATATTTATACACCAGTAATTGTTTAATAGATTAATTTTGGTAAGATTTACGATAACAAATTGATAAATTCATCAACAACTATTAATAACACTTAACATATTCAATTGACAAAATGAGCCACATACTTAAATATGTTATATATATAGATGCTTGTCTACATTAAAGACAAATTAACAAACATATTATCAGTGTTAAGGGTTTGTCGTATTACTTTCTGAGTAATGGTAATGATGTATGTTGTGCCTTATCATGTGTATTGCACTTTAATTTACTTATAGCAATCTTAAGACACCCTACTACATAGGATGAACCCTACAGAGCATACCCTTGTTACATCTGCTGATCGTGAATATGACCGTGCATGTTAACGGGAAACGTAAGGGCACTTTTTGGTATTAAGCACCTAAAAGAGTTAATGCAAACTAACTATTTCCAACTATAATCATATTTTTAACGCCAGTGGTTTACCAGTAAAATATATTTGAACACACCCTCTATCGAATTTCAACAATCGCGACATTCTTGAACAGAAAATGACGTAAGCAATGTTGCGTACTTTTTAAGACTTTGTGTGTACTAGTGTTTTCAAAAAAAGTCAGATGGCGCTATGCGATGTTACCCACTGAGTTTAGACAAGATGGCGTGTCGTTACGGTTCTGATTGTTCGTCTGATGAAATGGATTCAGAAGTAGCTGGATATCGGTTTTAACCGCAAAGACAAGGGCCAGTATTGCAAGATAGACCAGAGCGCTCTGGTGACCGTAAGCATGATAAAGAAGACGCGCGAGAAGTAGAAATGCAGAGGCGACTAACAAGCCGAGACGTAACTGACTGGCGACTGTTGTCGCTGTGGAAAGTGCCAAGTTGATATTTTGGTTCTGAAAGGAGTGTCTGCTTTCAGAAAACGGCTGCGACTCGTCAGCACGCAGACCATAATGTCATTGCCTAAACACAACACGTATAATAAAATCTTAATAACATATACCCGAATAATCTCAACCTACTTTAAAATGACAATGAAATATATAAACGGGGCATATCAAATTTCAACAATATATATAATTGTTCTAATCAGCACTATCAAAAGTTATACGAACCATTATAAATCAAATGTCGATCAACCAGAATGCCTGTTAAGTTTTGTGATGTATAATGCATGTAGATGATACAAATATTTATTCAATTCTGTGTAATATTAATAAATCAAAATATAATTCATACTTCATAGTAAATCCCAATTCAACTTTCATATTTTATGTGGTACTATACCATCGTTATTATTCATAATTTTTCAATAAATAAGTATATACTGTATTTCTATAGTAAAAGTGTGGAATAAGTGAGAACATTTTAGTAGTATTATCAATTTATTATGCACCGGAGGGATTTTGATTATTCTGCGTAGCCTCTATTATTTTGTTTATTTTTACTTATAAATATGTAATTATAATCATTTTAAAACTGTCCCGGTACTTCGATTCTGCCTATTTAATCATACTGGGGGTAGTGGCCACTTATTCAACTCCGCTCCACCCTCTCAATTGCAAACATATTTAATTCATAAACTGCCAACATATTTTAATCATATTTTACCACTACTGGCACAAATTTAGCCAACAAAATAAAACACTACCAGTATTATTTGTTTATTTTACTTGCATACATGCGTGTATATATATGTAAGTGTGATCATTTAAGAACTTAGATCGCTTGAAATTGTTGTTCCAAGGAATCTAAAAGATTCAACCTTCTCGACATCCGCGCCATTTATCGAAAGAGGGCGGATGGGAGTCTCGTTTTTGCGAAAATCAACAATCACTAAAAACATAATAGTATTACATGCACGTATTAAGTATGGATAAGGACGCCCACAAAACATCTTTAAGAAACAATGTCATTTAACATCTCCCCTCCTCTATTCCTTAATACGTAGCTTATATTGAATCATCCTCAGGAAACTTGTGGGAATTTTTGTTATCTCTGATGGTAAGATATGTATGTAGTGTTGCATGTCAATGTTTTGAAATGATCCCCAACTTGTTATGTATAAATGAATTGATGCTAGTCATGTTTACATGTTAGCGATTAATATAATTTACAATCAAAAGCAAGATTGTTTGTCCCATTACTCAGAAACAACAAGTGCTCACATTATTAGCATGGATTTATGTATAGTTTGTTTATGAACAGTGGATTTTAAAAGCATAAAATACACATACTTCACAATCTTCAGCCAGCGGTGCTTGACATTTTGCAATGTGAACGTTGTTCCTATGTTGCGGTGACATATTGCGAAGAAGCTTTCATTGTCATCCGTTATCGATGCTTGTGGGTGCTCTACTCCATGGTCGACATTCAGAAGACCCCCCTACCAGCAAACACATGACGTCCAGGCAACTTTGCCGTTTGGTTGTCATAGGGTAATATCAGAACTTACGTTGCACAATGGTAGTGACAACGTCATGTTGCAACGTTGGGTGATGACTGACAGGCAACGTTGTAACATTACGTTTTCTGGGCGTATCTTATTGTTGCAAAATGACGTCCTGTCAGAGCGCCGTGCAGACATTGTGACAACTTAATCACAGCTCAATAATTAATTTTACATTCTGTTAATTAATCCAAATGTTGTATACATTTAGATAAATAAAATCATCATATATTATAAAGTGGTCGCAATACATTTTACATTTATAAATATAATATATGTGTGACCACGTCATTTTGTACTAGGTGGCGCCACTTTGCTTATGTCATTTGTATTGTATATTTTTCATTTCCCCCTTCTTTTAATATACCAACCCACCACCATTTATTTGACTAATCTGTTTCCTTATTTGAGTTATTATGACTGTTTTATACAAGCGTTGTCAATCATTTGTTATTAGCATGAACGCGAGAATAATCGCGTGGCGAGGGAGAACTACTGCATTCGATTTGTAAGCCCCGAAGTTCACTGCAGCGATTTGTGTTATCATATGGTCATCTATTGATTTCATTATAACGAGAGGTTGGTGAATTATTGTATTGTGTACTATGTCATGCAATCTTTATTTGTCTCCTGGACTTTGTGTCCTACGAGTAGCAATCTTGATAATGTATTGCTGCCTTGTTGTAATACCCCGCTGTAACTTTGTCGTTTGCCATGCTAAGGCCTACGCCAGGATGGGCAATGCATTTTACTTGTATAATGTGGTTGGGACAATAGCCTCGGTTATCCAGGCGCCGTGAGGTGGCCGCATTCGCTTGGCCCATCACTAGGGCCTGGATTATTAAGCTCCAGCCAATGTTACCGGTAGAGGGCTTTACCCCAGATTCGGGTAGATACGTTGATTGGCTCTCAGGCCAACTATGCAATAACACATTTAATAAGGATACACTTTTATTAAATAACACAATACTATAACAACTATTCAACATTAAACTTATATTGAAAGAAGTCACACACAAAAATAAACCGACATTAAACTTGTCTCGTTGCTTGGTGCCTTTTAATCACATGCATATTCACAAGGTGGCAGCTCTCGTTGCATGTCGAAGATTCCGTATTGACTTTCTTTGCTAATGCTCGAGTAGAAACAAAAGATTAAGTGTGAATAAGCATGATATAAATACCAAACAAGTACAAATTTAACTAAACAAAGTGCAATCGATGTCTACCGCAACGGTCGGACTGCTACCTAGTATATTTAGAACCAACACATGCTGATCTTGGTAGCGAAATTGGTAGTGTGTCGTGCTGCTATTTTTCGAAAACATACATGAAAATATGATATAAACATTCTGGAGGGTAGACGTGCTAACTGGCAGTGAGCAGACAAAACACGATTCTGAGCCAGACCATCTTCCAGACGAAGTCACGCAGCCAGGCGAGACTAATCATTATTAATACACGGCAAATCCTGACAATACGTCACATATAACTTCATAAATTGATGACACTTTAATTCATGAGTATACCAGTGTTGCCATCTAGCGGATACACTCAGAAGGGCCATTCAGAGCCAGACTATCGTTCTGGCGAAGTCACACAGCCAGGCGAGAGTCGGTAAAGTAAGCGAGATTATTGGGACATAGGTTCTCAGAAAACACATTAATCTTGAATAGCCCACCCTACTGTTTGATTTGTATGGCGCCAGTCCAGTAGATAGATATTAAGTTTACTTTGTACATTGTGTTTATGTGGTAAAATAGCAATGGTGTGGACGGTGTGTTCGCAGTTAGTCGTTAGATAGTGACACTATTTTGGGCCCAACTCTCAGTGACAGTTTACAACAAACTGAATTGCTTTGACTTTAAACTGTATTGTTGGTGGTTTGTGTAATAACCATTTGAATAATGTGTATAGCACTTCAGCTGGTTTGTATTCCAGAGTCCTGTGAATGGTACCTATACTAAGTGTTGATTTAATGTAGCCAGTCTGTCTTGTATAATATGTTTTGTTACAAAAGATGTGATAAATTTGGAAGAATGTTTATACATGTTCCATTAATTACTGAGCATTTCATATTTAAGGCCTATTAATTAAGCAATAGTGTTTAAAATTAAGCATGCATGCATGCATGTTTGTTTCTGACATACATACTGACTAACAACTTTGGAATTTATTTGTAGAATTTCACTGTTATAATATTGCCTGCTGGGTTATTTATTTTATTACAGCATGGATGAATCCAAAGAGAGGCGCAAAGAATACAAACGGAAATGGAAAGAAAGAAGATGGCATGTGTCATTCCACGTTGTACAGAATCAGACCCAGATTATTGCATTATGATTATTAAAGATACACACGTTTTTATTCTTTGGGCCGAAGGTCCAACGCCGGACTGATGTCATCACTCTGCGTTTGCCTTCCACCGTTAGCTCCCATATCTCAGAAACCGTTTAACAATGTTTTCTCTAATTTTGCTTAGACGTGTGTTAGGATGCTGCCACTGCACGATCAATCTGTATTTGATTGAATCGTTCTAAGGGCCCTGTAGGGCCCCGCAGTGCCTCAAAAACTGCACATATTGCAATTTATTTCTCAAAATCTCTTCACTAACTTTTTATCAAAATTTGCTAATACATTGCATGTTGTAATGCCACTATACATAAGAAATCTGTATTTGATTGAATCACTGTAATGGCACCCCAGGGACACCCAAAATGCAAACTTTTTAGACTATCTAGTGATGTGGTTTTGAGAAGGGCCCTTGAGATCCTAACAGTAGATTTTGTATATTGTTCCTGAAACAGAACCTGGCAGACAGCCAGGACCACTAGCCCACTGGTAATAAATAGAGATCAGTGCATGGTGCCCACCCCATGTCACACAGCTATACCCCTTCCCTACAATATCTGTCACATGCAGAGTCTGTCTTGCATGGATATCTATTTTTATGCAGTTGTTTTATATGGACGTTGGGGTTGTCATTCCTGTTATGTCATTATAAGCAGGACGTTTGTGAGGTCTGTTTCAGGTACACCGGGACATGATACAGGGTGTGATACAGAACAAGACATGTAATAATATATATACTTATCATGTTGTAGACAATTCAACGTCTAGCCACCTTGTAATAGGGTCGATAGGGTTGCCAAAACACAACTTTATTCTGGTGGGCCTATGCAATAACAATTAGCCTGCTTGACAACCTTTTCCAGGAATCTCGTGCCTACAGTAAGATATATCAAAAGAAGCATTTTTATTGAGAAAATCACATTCCCGAACACTTTTTGTGTGCATGTGACGCATTTGAAACATTTCACACCGGTACAAATAACCATAAACTACTATATTTAACATACTACTGCTTCTGATCTGATGTCAACACGTAACACACCTTAAATGTGACATGCGAATGTCAACATGATTCTTTCCTGAACCATTCTTTAAAAATTACTGAGCCCCCACATATTATATATCAATTGTTTGTTAACATTGCGAGTGCGCATGTCCGAATTAAAATTGCCACTTGTTGTGAACTGGAAGCCACACGTATCACGTCGGCTCCGGTTCATAACGAGAACAGCCATGCGATTTCAAATCGCTACTGTATGCAAACTGGGCCCCGCCGATATCACAATAGTTTCTCCCCGGTGTGGATACGGACATGCTTCTTCAGAATTCCACTTGCGGAGAATTGTGCACCACAGGTATGACATTTGTAGGTTTTCTCCCCCGTATGAATACGTACATGCGTCTTGAGATTTCCACTTTCTGAAAAGCGTGAACCACGCGTATCACATTTGTAAGGTTTCTCTCCGGTGTGGATACGGACATGTGTCTTCAGATTTTCACTTTGTGAGAATTGTGTTCCACAAGTATCACATTTGTAAGGTTTCTTCCCGGTGTGGATACGGACATGCGTCTTCAAATTACCACTTTTTGAGAACTGTACACCACACGTATAACATTTGTAAGGTTTCTCCCCGGTGTGGATACGGACATGCGTCTGCAGACTTCCAATTTGTGAGAATTGTGTTCCACACATATCACATTTGTAAGGTTTCTCCCCGGTGTGAGTACGGACATGCTTCTTCAAATTACCATTTCTTGATAACTGTACACAACACGTATCACATTTTTAAGGGTTCTCCCCGGTGTGCATACGGATATAGGCCTGCAGACTTCCACTTTGTGAGAATTGTGCTCCACAAGTATCACATTTGTAAGGTTTCTCCCCGGTGTGGATACGGACATGCTTCTGCAGATTTCCATTTTGTGAGAATTGTGCTCCACACGTATCACATTTGTAAGGTTTCTCCCCGGTGTGGATACGGACATGCTTCTGCAGATTTCCACTTTGTGATAATTGTGCACCACAGGTATCGCATTTGAAGGTTTCTTTTCCCAGTGTGCATACGGACATGCGTCTTCAGATTTCTAATTTTTTAGAACTGTGCACCACATGTGTCACATTTGAATGGTTTCTCTACAGTACTCGTGTACACATTCACATACATAATTAAACTGTTTTTGTTTCGAACCTTTTCACACACACATTATTTTGTATTGTGGTGTTGTCCTCAATGCACTTTTGCTACAAACACATAAACGTGTTGTCACTAGTGTACATCACATGTGATGAGTTTCTCACTAGCCGTAGTGTTTATCAAAGTGGCACATTATAGTTTCAAAACAACATTGTTAAAACATTTTCAACAGGTGTCATATTAAAAAATCTGTCTCAATGTGCTTTTTTAAACCGTTCCTCGGAAAAGCATGTTTTCCACATGTGTCAAGCAGAGGTTTCTCAACTGTAGGAGAAAGCAAACGAACCTTTACGTCTACTGCACAACTGTCACACTTGAATAGTTCCCCGACACAGGGAGTTGGTGTCTGCATAAACGCTAAATATTGTGCCATGAGTCATTCCGTCACATGTATTCTCTTCTTTGTGTTGACATTGTGTGACGTGCCTCCATGTCCTATGTCGTGCTGGTGCACACAACGTGACAGTTGTTGTTGTCAATGCCCGCGAGTTTTTGCAGCTTTGATACTTTATTGTTGACAGTTCTGTCACAAACACTTGTGAGGTCTGAAACAAACTAAAAGTAAGTGACACCATCAGACGTCGTCTGAAAAAGGCTAACTATAAACAACAGAGTATAAAGAACAGTGTGGAAGAACGGGACAATTGTATTTTGGAGAAACAGGAAATATTAATTTGTCGCAAATAGTGGCACAGTTGTGTACCCTGACTGTGTGGATTTTATATTGACCAGATGTGTAAAAGTTGCGATACTGTTGTTTTGAACTAATGGTAAGTTTTACAGAGATACTGGTAGTTTATTGTGTGAATATTTATGGAATAGTTTTAATTGATGGAAATTTAGAAGATGTTCTACTTTTAGTAATATAAGACTTCTGGACAGTTCATTGGTGTGAGCGTTATATTTGCTTACTGATAATTCTCTCACATCTATAGCCCTAGGCCGTTAAACCATAATTTAGATTAAAAAATATGGTAAGTTACCTTTCAGAGTCCAATGTTGCTAAGAACGAAGCTTTTCGACCTTCCCGCGATCTTCCTGGAAGTGTTGTCACGTGACAGTTACCAACATAGTCACATGACGACCGAGAGTGGCGCAGACCAATGCTGATGAAGACGTCGTGAAGAGGTCGAAAGCTCCGTTCTGAGCAACATAGAACTCGGAAAGGTAACTTACCATATTTTCAAAACTATGAATGTAACCGAGTCCGGAAGCAAGTTACATGCTAACATAATTTAGATGTGATAATATCAGAGAGTTGTATGACATAATCTTTATATTAGCAAACAATCGTTTAAGTATAGTTAGGGTACATGTAGTCCTGGAGCATCTATTTGAGATTTTCTCCATATGACTGTGTCTGTTTAATTATTCGTTAAACCACTTAGGCCTAGAAAATTATTTTCTCTACCCTATCAATGTTTGTGTTATATATTTGTAGATTTGATGGGTTTATCATATTAATATTTCTTCTAGTTGTTTTGAAAATGATATATTTTGATTTATTTACATTTGTTGATTAGAGATTCCACATTTTCATTATTTTGACATTGTACAAAATAATCTAGAGTACTTGAGAGAGTCTTGTCATCTGCATACATAAAATATAGTTGAATTTTTGATTAGATTGGGCATTCATTAGTCAAGACTAAGAATAACAAAGGGCCTAGAATTGATCCTTGAGGTGCGCCTGTTGAGATATTAAGCATTTCAGATTGGGTTTCTTCACTGTCTTTTTTGTATTTTTAAATAGTTTTTGAATAGATCTAGGGCTACTCGTTTTATGCCATCAAACTCGACTTTTTTATATTGAGTGGTCCAGGGTATCAAATACTTTTGAAATATCCGGATAGATTATTAACAAGTATGGATAGTAAATCCATAGTTGTTAATTCGAGAGCGGCAAATGCAGGTGAACCATCCTTTGTAAATCCGTATTGGTTTTCGTAGATCAGTTTGTCTTTTAAAGAAAGATTCAAGCTGGTTATAAATAAATGTTTCGATTGCTTTTGAAAATGCAGGTACGATTGATATTGGTCTGTAATTGCAGAATAGGGTATCGTCCCCTTTTTATAAATATGTATTATTTTGGTTATTTTGAGTTTATCAGGAAATATACCCGAAGTTAATATTTGGTTTGTGATTAAAGGTAAAGATTTAATCAAAACAGGTTTAGATTACTTTAATAGTAGTGAGGAAACACCATCAAATGTTGTCTTTAACATCAATTGTTTTAGAGACTGTTTCTTCATTAATAAGTTGACAATTAAATACTTTGTTATGTTTCCATTAAGGTAATGTCTGAACGTTTTGTTGGTAGTGTTGTATTTGGTTGGCTAAATTTGGGCTAATATTGGTAAAATGTCAATTGAATATGTTTGCAATTGATGAATTAAATATGTTTACAATTGAGAGGAATAAGTGGCCACTACCCCCAATATTGTTAAATAGTCAGAATCTAAGTACGGGTTTAGTTTTAAAATGATTATATTTACATATATGTAAGTAAAAATAAACAAATAATAGAGACTATGGAGAATAATCCAAATCGCTCAGGTGCATATTTTTATAATATTACTAAAACGTTGTCACCTATTCCTCGCACTTTTCCTATACAGAAATACAACATATTTTTATTTTAATGAAAATTTTACAATAATAACGATGGTATAGTATAGGTTGGCTAAATTTGGGCCAATATTGGTAAAATATGAATTAAATATGTTTGCAGTTGATGAATTAAATATGTTTGCAATTGAGAGGGTGGAGCAGAGTGGAACAAGTGGTCACTATCCCAATATGGTTAAACAGGCAGAATCGAAGTACCGGTAAAGTTTTTAAATGATCATACTTACATATATATATATATATTTATGCAAGTAAAATATACAAATAATAGAGGGTACGCAGAATAATCCAAATCCCTCCGTTGCATAATAATTTTTTAATATTACTAAAACGTTTTCACCTATTCCTCGCACTTTTACTATAGAAATACAATATATATTTATTTAATGAAAATATGTGAATAATAACGATGTTATAGTACCACATAAATTATGAAAGTTGTGGCGGGATTTGCTATGAAGTGCGAATTATATTTTGATTTATTAATATTACACAGTGTTGTAGAAAGATTTGTATCATCTTCATGCATTATACGTGGGGATAGATCACAATTCATAGTTCAATAATAGTTGTAAAAAAGTTAATCAATTACAGGATATTTCATTAAATCAATTAATTAAATAAGGTTACGTTAAATTTAATGTTGACAGCAGCTGATAGTATTTATTAAGGTTATTGGTTTGACTAATTATTGCTGTTTTTTAATATTGTCCACCAGAGGTAATTTATGGTATGATACAATATATACTATTTTATTTTTACTAAAAATTTATTTCTTGCAAAATTAAATGATGCATATTATTTTATATGTTGTACTGTGTTATCCCTGTTATATACATTAACAATAATAAACAATAATAGTATAATTTAACATGGACAATAGTAGTGGTCCGATTTAAGTTTGAGTGGCCATTATATCACGTTGCTACATTTTACCAGACGGCCATTATAACGAACGTATATTCGGATGCCAGTAAAATAAGTCAATGCCCATTGGTTAATATTTTATGTGAAATTTCAGTAATTTACTTGATATTATCATCCTCTAAATCATTTATTTATATATATTTAAGAATAATTTATGTGAATGTCTTGTGCAAAGGTACACTGTAAAGATATACTGTATAGATAAATTGATATTGTATAAAGAAATTGTGTAAAGAAACAAATGAGCCAATTCTGGTTGTTGGACGAGTTTTTGAGTTCTATTATTTTAAATATAAAAAACGGGTGAAATCAATAATATAATGGTTTGTATAATCCACACTCGATGTTGAACGTAGGCTGCCAAAAGGCCCTTAAGTTGGGAAATGTTATGGGTGCATACGCACCACCTCGCTAAGGTAGAAGAGTTTCACTTGTGGGAAACCAGTTTCGTTGAGGTTTAAATGAGGGGTACAGTATGATGTCTCAAGCTAGGTTTTTTGGGAGCCTGCAATTGCAGATTGATAAAATAATGCACCTCCAAAATCATTATGAGTCTGACTTAATTGTAGCCTATAGGTCCAGGAGGATATCACTTCCACGCCATCATAGAAAGCTCTGAATATAATAACATATAAGGTTTAAACTTTATGTCGATGAAGGCGAAATGTCGAAACAAGTGTTGCACGGCGATATGTCAAATTCAGAATGGATCCATTCCAGGACATCCATCCTCTGTGACATCTGAAAGGTTTATCCAGTTTGACCAGCTACACGAACATGGTGGACTGCATCTATCGGGAAAAACAACAACAACACACGGTTCTTTTCAGAGCCGACCAACACTTTCCAAAATATATTGAGACGTGAGGGTTTATTCATAAGTATAAGTTCTCCAAACATTCACCAATTCATCTTTAAAAGGGGCACATTGTGACGTAACACATCATTTACAAATTTACAAACAACTTAACATTATAATGTTTTACCAATAAATACAATAATCTGCCAAATAATATTTCATACAAAGGTTTTCATGATCATTACTACTATATCAATATTATAATAAAGTAGTTTGATATAGCTATTTTTTAATCCGCATAACAAAATATCAAATCAAAATCAAATACATTTATTTTGCAACAACGAAAACATAACAGTATACGTACACAAAACAACCGTTTTAATTTTTTTAGTTGTTTTGCATAGTGGTCACATGGCCTGTTATATGCCGTCTTCCTGTGACCCCATAACCATATATTTCGAATTATATTAACACACACGTATACAATGATTATCACGAGTGTATGATATATTTTCTGTGTGACAACGGACTGGGGATGCGATGCACGTGGCTGAGATAGTTGTCTAGATATTGATTGGATAATAACAATTTTAATTTTTGTCTGGATTTGACGTTTTGTATTTTATAATCGAGATTATTCCATAGTTTTATAAAATGGTGTTTAGGTAATTTAGATAAAAAATGTGTTCTGGGCTTCTCGGTGATTTTTAGTGTATTTTCAGATTTGAAGATAGGATCGGTGTGACTTCTATATCTTTTTTTGTTAATTATTCGTATATTGTGTTTTTGTAAAATTTCAATTTTTTTATGGTATTTCCATTGCCCCATGCTTGTACACCGTAAGTTAAGTGACTTTTATGTAATTACTACAGCGCTACACCCTGAGTGATAATGGCACCTAAAGCATGACTTGAAATAATCAAGCAGTACACTGCATGACAAGTTTGGGATCGAGATTTCTTGACAAAAATTTTTTCGTTTTTCACTGGCATATAATAAAAAGGATGCTGTTGTACCCACAAATATACAACATGTTTCATTTGTATATGACATCATGTATGTGAAGTTATGTAAATAATATGTGACGCTGTTTCATTCTGTTGTGTACATTATATTATTATGCTCTATTAAATTATATTGTTTTAAGATAGATTATAATAATGTGTGTTATTATAATGTTTAACATGTTGTTATATGGTTTTACATATGTCAATAAAACAAGGCTTGCATTAATTCATCTATGTACAAGTAAATCATCCTTCCATTGCTGGCTGATATATAAGGCTTTCATTGTTTTGCCTAACGCATAATATGGCGAAATCCTGTTGTTTCATTCCTACCCGGGGTAGAAATTGGTGGCAGCACATTGCAGTAAGCATATCATATTAAATAATGACTGTCAGTCTGTGATAAAATATATTAGTAGAACAATGACAATAAATCATTTATTTAAATTATTACCATTGTTAATTGGTAACAGCACATTGCAGTGGACGTATGACAATACATTATCCTTGTCTGTTGGTGACAGCACATTGCACTACACGTTTGACAGTACATTATCACTGTCATTTGTTGACAACATATTGCAGTGGACATGTGGCAGTATTGCAGTAACGTATGAGTGTCAGTTGGTTACAAAATATAGTAGATCAAGGACATTGAATTACCATTGTTAATTGCTGACGACACTTTGCAATGCACAAATGACAGTACATTATCACTCTCTGTGGGTGACAACACTTTGCAGTACACAAATGACAGTACATTATCACTCTCTGTTGGTGACAACACTTTGCAGTACACACATGACAGTATATTATGCCTGTATGTTTATTACAACACATTGCAGTGCAAGTATGAAAGTAAAGTAATACTGTCAATGACCACTAACACAAAAATCAACAATTATGTGTCATTTTTGGTATAATATATTATTTGTTTATGGCAGTGGAAGAAGACGGCGGTATGATGGAGGCGCAACTGGTTGCAGTAATGGAGGTGATCCCACCTGCTGCAGGACCACGGGCAGCTGCTTTGACAAGTCTCCCATCAGATTTACATCCAATTCGTGGAGCTCTTTTTTTTACTATAAGACTAGATGCAACTGTTTCGACATATGCACAAGCATATTGCTTGACTTTTCTGTTTGGTTGTAGAGTACATGTGAACCAGGTCCTAGCAACTTGTCCCATGACCATTCGTACAGAGACGATTAGTACGACGTGGAGTGTGAGGATGATGATGTCCACTGTCCAGTCGTTCGTTGTGCTGGCAGTTCTTTCATCCGCTGCTCCAGAAAGTATGTAAATTTGGCGAGAAAAAAATAGGAGTCCTTACAGTCTTTCTGGAACCAGAGCCAGACAATGTAATTGATAAGAATTATATTCTTATTAAAGCAGATGTTAATGGTCTCTCTCAGTCTATTGGCAATATACCAGTGCAGGACTTGCTTAGAGTGCACAAAGCGTATTTTCACAAAACACTTTGCTCCACAAAAATCTACAAAATTGTTACTTAATACCGACCTCAGCATGGAAAGTGTTTGCTGACAGCTTATGTCTGCCTTTTGAAAACTGGGAAATGGCCACGGAATGATCTCTCTTTTTTCTTACAATGGAAAACTGTAGTGCTCATTCACTTTTTATGATAACAAATTTAGAAATTCATCAACAAACATTAATAAGATATTACAGAATCAATTGACAAAACGCACCACATAATCGATATATTTACCAAAAGGAAGATATCCTGTTATAAAGTTTATTAAATTTTCCTCGTTCTTTGTTGCTTGTTCACGATAACCGTTCTTTCTCATATGCGTTGACCTTGATATATAAGAACCCTACTAGACTGAGCCATCTAATGTACGGAGACATCGTTAATCCGTTACATAATTGGGGGCTCGTTTGCGGGATTCCGGCGAGGCGGAAATTAAAAATAACACCTTCGGTCAACGCCATGAATTGCGGGTAACACGAGACAGCAACATAGAACTTAGATGGACTCTGGATCCGTGGAGTGTCAGCGTTGTTCCGTGGCTAGAGACGAAACCTACATATATTCCAGTAGCTGTAGTGTAGGGTAATTCACATGCCCCTTGTCGTTTCTGCCAGGACATAATTCTGAGTCCCATTTTCTCGCTACACTTACAGTATGTCATTCACGTTTTGAGGCATTAGACTTGTTTATTGCAGCGGTAAAGGACCATGGATTAATCGTCGAATTAAGGGTAAGTATGAGCTTTGTTATCTTTCAGCTGTACGAGGAAGTTGAATTACTTGTTGCAATTGCCGAGTTGGCATTGGGCAGATTGAAGTCCCACAGAATGTCCGTGTATTGATAGTTGACACGGCGTGGTTGACATTGTATAGTGATTTCATTATTCCAGTCTTATGAGAATATTGTTTGGAGTGTTGTAGCGTAGCTAGCACTTTGGTTGTTTACAGGTGATTTACCTTTTGCATTACTTGAACGTGATATCCGTTTAGTGATTATTTCGTGTGTTGCACTAGTTTGCAAACATGGATCTTGCTCAATTAATTGAGTTAGGCGAGATGTTAGGGTTAACAGGTCCCGAACTTCAGGCATTTGTTCGCGATGAACAAGGAACCGCCCGGGCTGAGCGACAGGCCGGTCGCGAGGCAGAGAAAGAGAGGCTCCAGGCCGATATGGAGAAGAAGGAGCTCCAGGCCGCGCTCCGAGAAAAGGAGGCGGCAAGGCAGGCCAATATGGAGATACGCGCGCGTGAAATGGAGCATGAAGAAAATATGGCCAGGCTTCACAAGGAGGCTACGACCGTAGAGAATCGAGATTCGGTGAGTAATGCTTCAGCCATTACTAAGAGAGTCCGTAGTCCTCCGTTGCCCTGTCTGAACGAAGACAGGGGTACGATTAATAAAACCAGGGTTGGGAGCGCGAGAATTACGCTATATTTCTGAGCTCATTGTTAACTGATCATGCACTGAAAGTTTATTCCCGTTCCCCGATTTCCGTGGCCAACGGTTGTGACTAGTTAAAGCAAACATTGCTAGGATGGCACCGACTGACTGTAGGCGATTTTCGTAAGAAGTGTTATACCTGTTCTCTAAATTCGACCGAAACAGTGTCGCAGTATTTTGCTCGTATGGAGCATTATTTGACTCAGTGGATTTCTTTGTCAAACATTAATTAGTCTTTCGAGGGCCTTAAGCAACACATTCTGAGAGATCAATTATTGTTTATGTGCCCTATGCAACTGTCCGTGTTTCTGAGAGAATACAAACCGGTGGGGAAAGATAATTTGTTAGAGTTGGAGAGAACATTTACAGATGCCCATTCCTCATATGGTAAACGGGAAAATCGTAGACACCGAGTCCGACCAACTCCCGTACATTCACCCGTCCCGAAAAGTAGATCAGGGGAGGGGATTTCTAGCCCTACCCCACAGCCCGTTCCTCCACCGCGTACATGTTTCCTATGAAATCGGCTAGGTCACATCGCGAGACAGTGTACGATGGGAGTGCAGAATAGGAATCCTCAACCGCAAAGGATGAAACCAGTGGTTGGGAATTGTGCAGGTGTGCTAAACCAGAATTCCGTTAGTTACTAATGTCCTGTGGGTGGGACTGATGTCACGTTGCAATGTGGATGTAAGATCCCCGTAATTGCTAGTGCGTGTGTACAACATGAAAACAGTTGTAACTTACATGTTGTAGAGGGGTATGTGGGGGGATCCTCAGTGAAAGTACTATGCGACAGCGGGTGTAACGGAGTTGTGGGACGACGTAGCCTAGTTCCGGAGAATCAGCTAACTGAGAAAACCAGAGTCCTGATGCTGATAGACCGATCCGTCATTGAAGTCCCGACTGCTAGGTGCCATGTGAGAACTCCATTTTAGGAGAAATTGAAGCCCTATGTCTAAACAACCACCGTTTATGACTTAGTCATTGGCAACGTTGTTGAATTAAATTCGCCCTGTTCCGATTAGAGTGAAGGTTCTCCTTTTCGAGGAACCAAGTCAGATGGTGTCCCCGTTACAGTCGAGACCCCTTTGAATGACACCCCAGTCACACGGTATGCTCAAGTTGTTGGTGCGAGTATATCCGCCGATGATTTCTTGAGAGAGCAAAAGGGGGATGAGACCTTAAATAAATGCTTTGATTCGGCTGAAGTGACTAAAGTGAAACCTAAGGGAGAACTAGCAAGTCAATTCGTGATCAAAAGGGGGCTCCTTTATCGCTTGTATCAGAAAGAGAAAGAGGGTGAGACTGTGAAACAACTAGTAGTTCCCTGAGTTTTGCGCAATCGAATCATGACGTTAGGACATGAAACCATCCTATCTGGACATCAGGGAATTAGAAAGTCGCTAGACTGAATCCTCCTTAACTTCTACTGGCCAGGGATAGTAGGTGATGTCCATAGATTTTGCCAGTCATGTGACATCTGTCAGAGGACCGTTAGTCGAGACAATGTCCCTAAGGCTCATGTACAATTGATCCACATCCTAAACATGCCCTTTTTGAAAAGGTAGCGATATATTTGGTAGGTCCCATAACCCCAGTGACAGACAGAAATAATCGGTGGATCTTAACCCTGGTAGATTTCGCTACTAGATACCCAGAAGCGGTAGCGGTGTCGAATATCGACACGGAAACGATAGCAGAGGCTCTTCTGAAGATTTTCTCAAGGCGATGGGTCTGCCTAAGGAAGTACTCAGCGATAATGGCAGTCAATTCGTGTCAAAAAACTATGACCGAGGTAGCTAGGTTGCTCTCTATCCAACAAGTCCACTCTTCTTCTTACCATCCCATGGCCAATGGATTGGTAGAGAAATGGAACTGTACCTTAAAACGGATGCTAAGGCGGATGTGCTCTGAACGTCCATGAGACTGGGATCGGTATCTGGAACCTCTCATGTTTGCATACGGCGAAGCACCCCAGGAGAACTTTTCTTTTGAGTTACTCTATGGAGGGACCGTTAGGGGGTCTATGATGATTCTTAGAGAGTTATGGGAGAATGAGAAACCAGACGATGAGCTAGTAGAGACCTCACTAATCCGTGACACCCACACTGGGAGAAACCTTACAAATGTGATACCTGTGGAACACACTTCTCAAAAAGTGGAAATCTGAAGAAGCATGTCCATATCCACACCGGAGAGAAACCTTACAAATGTGATACCTATGGTGCACGGTTATCAGACAGTGGAAATCTGAAGACGCATGTTCGTATCCACACCGGTGATATCTGCTGGACACAGTTTGCATAAGGTATCGATTTGAAATCACGTGGCTTTTCTCATAATGAACCGGAGCCAACGTGATACGTGTGGCTTCCAGTTCACAACAAGTGGCAATTTTAAGTCGGACATGCGCACTCGTAATGTTAACAAATGATTGATATATAACATATGTTGGGCTCAGTCATATTTATAGAATGGTTCAGGGAAAAAAACAAGTTGACGTTCGCATATCACATTTAAGGTGTGATATGTTTGGACAACAGATCAGAAATGTTATGTTAAATATGTTTGTTGTTTGTGGGTAATTGTACCGATGTGAAATGTTTCAAATGTAACACATACAGACAACAGAGTTCGGGAATGTGATTTTCACAATAAAAATGCTTCTTTGGATATGTTCTGTCCATGTAACACCTCACAACGTTTTAGGATGACGTGACATGAAATTTTTCATATCTTACTGTAGGCAAGAGTTTCGTGGACTATGTTGTCAAGCAGGCTAAACTTTAGTGCATAGGCCCGCAAGAATAAATTTGTGTTTTCGACAACCCGTTCGAACCTATTCAATTTAGCTGCTCGTAAAATTGTCTACAACATGATAAGACAATTAAACAGCGACACCGTTGCGGTCAACCATATAGCCCACGCAACTCTGGGAGTTGGAATGTAGATCTACGGGTCGACGTGACGAAGCGTTACGCGGAGGTGGGGGTGTACGTTAGCTTGATTAGCTGTCAATGTTTGAATGATAATGATCAAAATATACCAAATTAGGTATGACTTTTAGGGTTCTCGGGTGTAACAATAAAAACCGGCTCTAACATACCTTCAATGTTATTATCACTTCTAGCAAAATGCTGCTTGGTAGGTAATTGTTAGTCGCGACAGTAATATTTACCAAATGTTAGAAAACAAACTACACCACTACATGTATTTAAACATCATGGTGTGCTGATAGATACTCATTGTTTGTTCATTGATAGGCCCTAGCCACGACAGTTTTGAATTAATAAATGATATGTGTCTTGCTATGCTATTGATACGAGGGTAGACATAATCATTATTCAGTCAGCATCTTCTCCATATTGCCAAGTCCATGACACACGTGCCGTTTTGTCGACGAATTCGTCAGACATTCGTGGGTCGTACGATTGTTAGGTTACTGATTACGAGCACATTGCATGTTATGTTTCGAACAACTTAGTATCCACATAAACGGGAACATCTTTACATAAATATATGATTTGCTGTTGATTTTTTTGCCGCCGTCCCTCCGTTACTTCAGCTTATTTTTACATTGAAAGGAACACATTCGAAAAGATTAGGGGGCACTATGGGGGTAGCTTTGAAACAAGTCTAGTGACTGGTCAAATTATAAAGGTCTGGGGATACGTGCACCTTGGGCTCTCTGGATACCCCTGTGCGATATGCAACGAGTGTACAACATTTATATCGAAAATACCAAATATTACATTGGGAAACCAACGACAGTATTCACAGCTGAAAATATATATTAGCAACAAATAGAAACCGTGCATAGGAAGGGGGGCACCGAAATGTAATGCAATGGATTGATTTTGCTCAATGTTGATTAATATGAAACAGGAACAAGTAGACTATATTATACTTTCATTGGAAAATTACATAATGCAAGGTCAGGCAATGTCATTGTGTAAAAACAAAGAAAATGCGCCTGTATCGTCTTACATTCGTGATCAAAAGGGGGCTCCTTTATCGCTTGTATCAGAAAGAGAAAGAGGGTGAAACAACAGGCATGGCTACACAAAGGAGACGTTTGGAGATCTGCTGGTACAAACAACTGGAAAAACACACGAAGCACAAGCCTGACATTCCACAAATGTTCCATACCCACGTTATTTCATCAACGAGGTGCCGATGAACTGTAGTGATCAACGCAGATGGAGGACACACCTGTTATTAAACTTGTGACTTTCAAGTTTGCCGCTGAAAATTTGACACTAAAGACTAGGCATAAACATTTAAGCCATCGTGTTACTGTCACGTGAAAATAATGGCATTAATGTTACACTTAGATCACACTTTTGTGTGGACAGTTTAAACAACTTTTTTAACAATATAATGACATGTGTATCATGCACAGTTTCTTTTTGTGGCTTGTATAGAATAAAAAGCAAGTCCCTGGGGAACTACTCAGATTCTTTGCAGACATTCGCTCTGCCTTGAGTTCCATAACAGGGGGGAAATCAGAGGAGGTAACCAGACTCCGCACATACGCGAAAATCAAATCCTATTAGTGATCGACCGGAAGCCGGCCTCATTCCGTCAACGCATGCGAACGGGTTAAAATCGCCGTTTTATCGTCTCTATACGATAGCAACCTACCTCTTTGTATGCAATGACAAAGAAGATTTACCAGATTTACTTTACTTATATTGTGTTTACAGCAACTATGACAACCTTTCTCTTCCGTCGTGTTCATATTTATACATAAAAGCGTGTTTAGCGCATGTTTCATTCTTTGATGCTTTGATGGCATTGTCATTGTGTAGTTGGGGATCAGGTGGTTGTATGTTTTGCGTAAGGCATGATTAATCATGTTTTGAAGAAGTTTTCAAAAACTGAAATTTCTATTGCAAAGGATACTATCTTGAAGATGAAAGGTGGGAGTTTGGGAACACGATATCCACTGTAAACAAATGCCCCGAATTCGCACCGTTTTAATAATCTGTGAAGGGACACGAACTCTGTTCATAGTATATTTATATTCTACACAGAAGACGACTAGCTGACAAGTACAAAGGATATGTTGCCGCCATCAGAGAGGAACTCTAGCTTTTACCAGTATCACAAACAAAATAAAACTTATCTCGGCTTGCGAGAACATGGCTGAGAATTACAATTGATCTACCTCTTTGATATGTTTTGCTGCTTAAATATTCGAACTTTTAACTCCAATGGAAATTCTGATAACAGATTTCTTTTTGAAAAATTAAAACCCATCATTTGTAAAACTGGAGGCGCAAGATTTATTTTGGTATCTTTGTCATGTTGGAAACAATATTATAACTTAGAGTTTGTAAGACGATTCTGTGAAACAATGAATATAGGTAAGTACAAAATGGCCCATTCAATGTCCCACAGCCACCTACACCTGATAACAATGGTAGTGTTCAGACATAGTTTCTGGGACTCCAGCAACATTCAGGTCCTGTGGTGAATTTCTAACCTGAACTGTAACAGTAATGACACAAACAAGTGTGAGAACCACTGGATTAGGCGTACAGTCTGGCTACAGTATAGTTTGTACAGAGTCAGAAACGGGTTTACATATTGGATTCAACAAATACACGATTTAGTCAACATTAACGTTTTTTTGAACGCATAATGTATAAAAGACATAAATGGGAATGGAATAATACTGAAAACTTACAATTGTAAACTGTTATGCAAAATTTATGATAAATTGAGGCCTATGCCCTTATGAATTAATAGCAACTGTTTTGGATGATGGCCACCACATATTAGATCATCATAATAATCATAGTGGTTGTTTTATGTAAGTACTACAGCCCTACACCCTGAGTGTTAATGGCACCTAAAGCATGACTTGAAATATTCAAGCAGTACACTGCATTACAAGTTTGGGTTCGATATTTCTTATAAAAACAATGTATCTTTTTTTACTGGCATATAATAAAAAGGAGGCGGTGTTACCCACAAATATACAACAGGTTTTATTTGTATACGACATCATCTAAGTGAAATTATATAAATAATATGTGATGATGTTTCATTTTGTTGTGTACATTATATTATTATGCTCTCTTATATATTGTTTAAATAATACATTATAATAATGTGTGTTATTATAATGTTTAAAACGTAGTTATGTGGTTTAATATATGTCAACAAAAACAAGATTTGCATTAATTCATCTATGTACAAGTAAATCATCCCTCCACTGCTGACTGGTATCTAAGGCTTTCATTGTTTTGCCTAATGCATAATATGACCAAATCCTGATTCATTCATACCCGGGGTAGAAATTGGTGGCAGGACATTGCCGTAAGCATTTCATATTAAATTACCACTATCAATTTGTGATAAAACACATTAGTAGATGAATTAAAATAAATAATTGATGGTAATTATTACCATTGTTAATAGGTGACAACATGTTATAGTGGACATATCACAATACATTATCCCTGTCTGTTGGAGACAGCACAGTGCAGTGCACGTATGACTGTATATTATCACTGTCAGTTGGTGACAACACATTGCAGTGGACGTATGACAATATATTATACCTGTCTGTTGGTGACAACACATTGCAGTGGACATATGAAATTATCAGCGTCAGTTGGTGATGAAACATAGTAGATGAATGACAATAAATTGCCATTGTCAATTGGTGACAACACATCGCAGTGCACGTATGACAGTACATTAATACTGTCAATGACCACTATCACAAAAATCAACAATTACGTAGTTTTTGGTATAGCAAATTAGTTATTTATTGTAGCGGAAGAAGACGGCCAGATGATGGAAGCGCAACTGGTTGCCGTAATGGAGGCGATCCCTCCTGCAGCAGGACCATGCGTAGATGCTTCAACAAGTCTTCCATCGAATTTACGTCCAATTCGTGGTGCTTATTTTCATGACTTTAAGACTCGATGCAATTGTTTCGAGATATGCAGAAGCATATTGCTTGAATTTTCTGTTGGGTCGTCGAGTACATGTGAACCCGGAACTAGAAATTGTCCCATGATCATTCGGGCAGATACGATGAGTCCGACGTAGAGTGTGAGGAGGACGATGTCCACAGTATAGTCGTCAGTTGTGCTGGTAGTTCTTTTGATTACTTTCAGCTGCTACTCCAGAAAGTCCGTACGTTTGGCAACAAAATGGGAGTCCGTACAGTCTTTCTGGAACCAGAGCTAGAAAATGTATAGGACAAAAATGATATTCTCATTAAAGTAGAGATTGATGGTGTCTCTTAGTCTATTGGTTATATACAAGTGCAATATTTGCCTAGAGTACACAAAGCCTACAAAACACTTTGTTCCACAAACATCAACGAAATTCTTGTTTAACATCGACCTCAGAAGGGAAAGTCTTTGCTTACAACTTATGTTTGCCTTTTGGAAACTGGGAAACGGCCAGCAAAAGATCGCTCTTTTTTACAATCGTAAACTGTTGGGCTCGTTCACTTTGGCCAACTTGTAATATTTATACTCAAGCTATTGTTTAATAGATGCATTTTGGTAAGATTTACGTTACCAAATTTAGAAATTCATAAACAACTATAAATAACACATAACAGACTCAATTGACAAAAAGCGCCACATACTTAAATATGTTATAAATAGATGCTTGTCTACATTGAAAAAAATGTATGAAACATATTATCAGTGTTAAGGGTTTGTCTTATTACTTTCTTAGATGTGGTAATGATGTTTGTTAACTTATTTATTTACTATATCAGTGACTGTGCAATCTGTATTCAAACTAGTTAGGAAGAAAATCACTTGATGATTATATTATACAATAAGTTTCTTTTTCCATACAAATTGTTTTGAAACAAATTTATATGCTTTTTAATTGAACATGTTTTTCCGAATTTTTTGTATGTTAACATTGTAAAGAAAAAAAAGTACTTTTGATGCATAATAAAATTGGCGTATTCCTCTTCACCTTCACCCTCCTGTCTTCCATATTCGTACATTCCAATAAAACACTTGGTACCAATTAAACTGTTGTGCCTTGTCATGTGTATTGCACTTTAATTTACTTATATCAATCTTAAGACACCCTACTACATCTGGTGAAACCTTCAGAGCATATCCTTGTTACATATGCTGATCGTGAATATGACCGTGAATGTTAAAGGGAAACATTAGGGCACTTTTGTGTATTAAGCACCTAAAAGAGTTAATGCAACCTAACTATTTCCAACTATAATAATATTTTTTTTTAACGTCAGTGGTTTACTAATAAAACATATTTGAACACACCCTCTATCGAATTTCATGAATCGCGCCATTGTTGAACAGAAAATGACGTAGGCAATGTTGCGTACTTTTCTAGATTGTGTGTGTACTAGTGTTTCCAAAAAAAGTCAGGTGGCGCTGTGCGATGTTACCCACTGAGTTTAGACAAGATGGCGTGTCGTTACGGTTCTGATTCTTCGTCTGATGAAATTTATTCAGAAGTAGCTGGATATCTGTTTTAACCGGAAAGACAAGGGCCAGTATTGCAAGATAGACCAGAGCGTTCTGGTGACCGTAAGCATGATAAAGAAGACGCGCGGGAAGTAGAAATGCAGACGCGACTAACAAGCCGATACGTAACTGACTGGCGACGTGGAAAGTGCCAAGTTGATTTTTTGGTTCAGAAAGGAGTGTCTGCTTTCAGAAAACGGCTGCGACTCGTCAGCACGCAGAGCATGTCGGTGAAGGTAATTATACATGTGTCTAGTATAAATAACTGCTCATTATGAGGTCCGGGCTGGGTACAAAAAGTGGTACTTTTGCAGTTTAGGCCCGCACCTAAAAAACATGATAGCAGTTACCTACAGTCACCAAACTTCACATAATATATCTACAACACATATTCTACACATATACACTTGTCACATTATCAAACAATTATATTTACTCTATAAAAATAATTCCGTTTTTTAATATAGCACTTTTTTAGTAAGTAAATACTAATCAAAGCGCTTCACATACTAAAATGACGTGTTGACTAAATGTGAAAATATAAATAAATTAAATAAATCAGCTAAAAAACATACATGAATAATATAAATAAATTAGGGTGTAAAAATACCATTTCAAACAAAGAAATTAAAAATCAATCAATACTATAAAATAGAAACCAGTGTCATTTAGGTGTGGCAGCAGTGCTTGCATCAAGGCATATAGTGCAGGCGAAATAGATGGGTTTTAAGTTGTTTCCGGAAAGCCGTCAATGTTTCAACCGATCGCACACACTTTGGCAAGCTATTCCACATATGTGAGCCTGTCACTGCAAAGCTGCCCCGTCCGATAGTTCTCTTAGACACCGTCATCGCGAGAAGCGTTGCGTCACTCGCCGATCGCAATGCACGTGTGGGCGCTTTGCGAACTACCGCACAGTTGAAGTAGTTCGGGGCTAAGCCATGCAGGATCTTAAATATGTAAGTACATATCTTGAAAGCAATTCTTATGCTGATCGGCGGCCATTGGTGTGATGTGATCTTGCCGTCTGACGCGGTTGATGAGTCGAGCGGCTGAGTTCTGCGCTCGTTGAAGTCGGTCGGTCTGTCCATTGTTCATTCCACCGAGTAGATCATTGCAGTAGTCGTGGCGATTTAGCACGAGACAGAGTACTGCTGCATGGCATGCGTCTCGCGTCAGCAGGAGACGAATTCTGCCGATCAGGCGTAGATTGTAGTAGGCCGAAGAACATTAGTTGGAGACGAGGCGGTCTAACTGCATTTGTCGGTCGAAGTAGCAGCCTAGATTTCTCGCTGCATCTGTAGATTGCAAGGTAAGTCCAGGTAGTTCCAAGCTGGGGCTGCCATAAACAGGTAGATTGTGCGGTGACTGCAGCACGATAAATATTTTTTTTATCATTGTTGAGTTTAAGTTGATGCATCAGCATCCAGGCTTTAATCTCGGCGATGCACTGGATGAGCAGCTGTTTAGCGTTTTCCAGTTCGTCAGACACTATAGGGTTACAGCTGACGTATAGCTGGATGTCATCAGCGAATCGGTGGTAAAGCACATGATGTTTCTTGCAGATGTCAACAATGGGTGTCGTATATGCGTTGAACATCACTGGTCCAAGTACTGAACCCTGAGGTACACTGTGGTAGATGGGGATTGCGTTCGAAGAAGACGAACCAATCGTGACACACTGAGATCTGCCGGTCAAGTATGATCTAAACCAGTCAAGTGTCATACCGTCGATGTTGAATCGTGAAAACAGAGTGTTCAACAATTCGTCAATGTTGATCGTTTCGAATGCTGTACTCGTGTCGAGAAGAACCAGCATGACACAACGTCCCGAATCAAGGTTGCGCACGATATCGTGTTGTACTTTCATCAGAGCTGTTTCTGTAGAATGATGTTGGATATAAGGCGATTGCATTTCATCATGCAGCTTATTCGTTGCCATGTGCCGATTCACGCGTTTGAGGACGACTTGCTCGATCAATTTTCCTCTCTTTTATCGATCAAAATGAACAAGATATTCACTCGTTTTTGAACGTATTTATTAGTTCCACCGTAAACTCCGGTAGGTGGCGCCACTTTATGGTTGACTTAAAGGGAATAAAAACATCTATTGCTTGAATTGATGTTATATTACATCCTGCTATCTATTTCCACGTCCACCAAGCAAAAAAAAAATCAAAAAATTCAATGAATTAGAAATTCCACATTTTATGTTGTACATCCGGACATTTTCGAATATGCATATTTTTGGCGCGCTTTTCGGGATGCCGAGATGTGACGTCACTTATGACTGAAACTCGCATGAGGCCGACCCTTTCCATGCATTCAGAGCATGTTTACAAGTATAGCTTTTGGGTCGAAACGAGCGTCAGAATGAGTTATTGTGCAATTTTCCGACGTTATATAAACACTAGTCATCATAGAGGAACAAGCAGTTATCTTACGGTTCCACATGAATCGAATCAAAACAACGTATGCGAATGGGCCTACAAGTCGACTAGGTTTTGCCGAGCTTGGGCTCGTTTTCAGAATAATGATATCGAATGCAACCAACGGGAGATAATGTACACCAATAAACATACATAGCAAACATATATTGTATCCAGCTACATAAAGTAACGTGTTTAATCTCATAATATCACTAGAATATCGATATATGAAGGAGTTGTACAATTTACCATAACAACTTAAATCAGTGAGAGAGTTTCCGCTGGTCCCGCTAGCTTAGAGGGTAGGCACGTTGGTTACTTGTTATTTATTTTACAATCGGGCGACGCCGGTTCAATCCTGACAGCATGCAAACTATTGATTTTCTTTACACTTTTTTGTTGATGTTTTCACGAAGTAATATAAACCAAATCATTTAGTATACCATGATGCACTGTTTGTAAATAATTTTTATTTTGTAGTAATTATTTATTCGCCACAAAAATTGAAATATGGTAATTATATAACGATGTTTCTAAATTTCATTTATCTATTTATGGATATCTAATTTATTAATTGCAAATATATTGTACAGTAATATATTGTAATTATATATGTGAAAACAGATTATGATCTGTCTGGATAAATACAATTTAGAAACATCATTGTATATAATGACCATATTTTCATTTTTGTGGCGAATAAATAATTACTACAAAAATATAAAAACATATTTACAAACAGTGAATCATAGTATACTAAATGATTTGGTTTATATTACTTCATGAAAACATCAACAAAAAAGTGTAAAGAAAATCAATAGTTTGCATGCTGTCAGGATTGAACCGGCGTCGCCCGAATGTAGAAGTGACGCCAAGGAACCAACGCGTTTATCAACTGAGCTATCAAGGCCGACAGAAATTCGCTGACTGATTTCAGTTGTTACGATAAATTGTACAACTCCTCCTTCATACATCGATATTCTAGTGATATTATGAGATTTTACACGTTACTTTCTGTAACTGGATACAATATATGTTTGCTATGTATGTATATTGGTGTACATTATCTCCCGTTGGTTGCATTCGATATAACTATTCTGAAAACGAGCCCAGGGCCAAGGCCCAAGCTCGGCGAAACCTAGTCGACTTGTAGGCTCATTCGCATTCATTGTTTTGAATACAATTGAATTCATGTGGAACCGTAAGATAACTGCTTGTTCCTCTATGATGAATAGTGTTTGTATTACATCGGATTATTGCATAACAACTCATTCTGACGCTCGTTTCGACCCCAACAATATCCATGTAAACATGCTCTGAATGCAGAGAAAGGGTCGGCCTGCTGCGAGTGTGAGTCATGTGTGACGTTAAGATACCACGTGATCGCCTAGCTCATTAAATTGTTATTTTCCGCGGGAATCGCTACACAGACGGGTTTAAAATCGAATTTATGCTACAAATGTATTTTTCTGTATTTTTTTTATATTCTCGAATGTTACATGCTATATTAAACTTTCTGTACACATGGAAAACGGATTTTAGCTAATGCCTTGTTTTTATTTCCTTTAAGACATGGGGATAGATCACAATTCATATTTCAATAATATTGTAAAATAAAGTCAATAAAATATGCCACAATTACTTAAATAGGATTACCTTGAATTCAGTGTTAACAGCAAGTGGAACACTTTTAGACCACTTATATTCAAACCATACTCATCCTAGTTATGAATCGGGGATTATAATAACTGATTTAGCCGATCATTTTGGAATATTTCATATAATTTATGGTATACGTCGTCCACAAAAATTAGTATATAGGCAGATACGACAGTTGACCTCAAAACATTGCATCACTTAGAAATCTATTAGGTATGGCTGTTTACTCAACAGTACTATCCACTGCCGATGCGAATAAAGCTGATGATAATTTTATGATAATATACAAATCACTTTTCGAAATATCTTGTCCAATTAAATATGTGAAAGTTAAGAAAAAATACTAGAAACGAGAACCAAGGATTACTTCAGGCATATTGACTTTATCTCTAAATTAATCAAAGTTACTTCGAAAGAAATTAAACAGACCTAATCCAGAAATCATCAACAAATACAAAGCATATTGTAAAGTCTTTAATAAGATTAAACGAGCAGCAAAATGTGTTTATTATACAGAAATGCTAAAAGAACGTAAGCACAATATCAAAGAAACATAGGATGTACTACAACAAACAATACCTAAACAAAAAGAATTACCCAAACTACCTGAAACCTTCATCATAAACGGACAAGAGAAAACAAATTTAAAACAAATTACAGGATAATTTTTTAATTGTTTTCGTTGGAATAGGTAAATCGATAAGCAACTTAATAGCTCTTCCTGTTAAGCAATTTGACACACACCTAAGAGGAAACTATCCGGTAATTTGTTATGCAACCAACACAGACAACATCAATATAAATAATTGTACGAAAACTTAAAACTAAATGCACTGAAAGTTTCGACGGTCTATCCAGTAAAGTGCTGCAAGCGACCACACATGAAGTAGCCACTCCGCTTCAGCATATACTAAACCAATCCTTTGTCATGGGAATTGTTTCTGAAAATAAAAAAAAACTGGAAAATTCATTCCCGTCTTCAAATCAGGTAACAATAAACTGTTCAACAATTATATACCTTATTTTACCCGTGATTTATAAAATAATGGAAACAATGGTATGCAATAGGTTAATAACGTTCTTAGAAAATATAACATTTTGTATAAACACCAATATGGGTTTCATGTAAACATTCTACTATTGAACCAATACTGCATCTACTCAAAGATATTGTAGATGCAAATGATAAAATAATGTATTCAAATGTATGCTCCAACGAGCACTGCAGACGAAGATGTAATAGAAACGTATTATGATACATTGCAATGAACAGTCGACAAGATAAACATAAGAGACATGGTAGTACTGATGGATTAGTGTTCAATGCTAAAATATAGGGATGTTTGGTTATATGGGAAACGCTAAAGAAAACATTTTCAGATGTTTCCACTCTATGTGCACCACTGCACACCAGGGTGCATTTTAATTACTTTACAAACACCATCGTGGTGTTTGCAACAGGGGAATATTTATTATGTTCTACTGTATATAATAGTATAGTATTCCCTGTTAATATACAGCCAATTGTGACCTTAATTAATCAAAATAAACCATGTCTTCCGACAGACGTCCGTGTCGACACGTTGTGTCGACTTTTCACTTGGTGACTGGCGTTCTCACTCAAGAAGCCTTTGTATCATTTCTAAAAAAGAAAATTGTAATGTGTGTTATTCATTCATATCTACACTTGAACAGTTGCCTGGAGATAGATTATCGATATAGAAAGCTGGAACAATATTTGTGTGCGTTAATAAAAATGCATATTCTCCTGGACAAACACACACAAACGGAGACTGTATACGTTTTTATTTTATTATTCGTATAGAATGTTTGCTTTGACGTAAATGTGAGCAGTGTTTCGCAAAGCATGTTATGTAAAACGATTCCAACTGATCTACGGACGGTCCACGTTGCACTGAATAATCATTGATGACACGAGTAATATCTTTAACAATCGATAAACATCCGTCTGTCATCAGATATAAAACATGCCATGTTATTTTCTGCTACCCAATTCCATCAGTCCTTTGAATATCCATGGTTTTGTTGTCAGTCACTGGCTGCTTTCATGTTTCCTGAGCACATGCTCAATACATGCCAATTTTTATTTGATTTGGTTTTGTTTTCACACTCTTCTGCTGTAATTGTCTGGATGTCTTTGTTTAATGTCACCACTGACCATGTAACATTCAGTATCCTTCTTAAACACATGAAACGGAATGTAATTAGTTTTCGGTTGTCCATATCGATTACTTTCCACGTTTCACATTTATGCAATAGCATTGATCTACCCAGAATCCCACTTGTCTTACCTTCGTATTCGATTTCACCCTCGCCGTCAATGTCAAAGTGAAAGAACATTTCTTTGACTTCCTCTTGCGTCAGTTTGTCTCCGATGGTCGTCATCTGGTAAATAAACCACTTCTTGTTGAGACGGCCCGTGTGTCGCGGATCGAAACCGTTCACAATGCTCGACCGGAGCTCTTCCTCCGATCCCAGCATTCTCCATCGATCTTAATATATCAACGTGCAGAACTGCGCGAAGTCCACTGCACAAAACAGTTTCATTTTAAGTGACTGTTGTGCTAAAGCATGTCGGTCATGCGTGCGAGCGAGTGTGCGTGCTTGCATGCGTGTATGTACGTCTACGTGTGTGTTTATATGTGTGTGTTCGCGCGCGTGTAGGTGTTTGTGAGGAGGGGTGGGGTATGTGTATGGCTTTGGCTTTTCCAGAATCCAACTTTTTATATACGTGTATCCTGCCCTTCTGAGGTATTTTTTTCGGTTTTGTATTGTGCAACTCTTCCCATTCATTTATAATCCCCTGTTTCTTCGCTACGGTTACTTAATGTTCTCTAGGCCTTCTATCTGTCAAAACTAACAAGAAATACTGCTATTAATATTTGTTTATACACTAACCATTCAATATCTGTGCAATTTTGTCTGACCTTCCCTAATCCTCCTGGCCTCTAGTGTTGTTATACCGCATTCCTTTAGGCGTATTTCGTAATTAATGTGATAGTACTCAATCGCAAGCCAGGGATTTTTTTACACTACCCCTGGCAATGTTCGGAAGTTCACTAAATCAGCTACACAGCTACACGTCATCCAAGAACTGTCTGCCGGTCGTGCCGTGTTGAGAAAACCATGATGCGTGCACGCCCGCGCCCCACACCAAAGTCGCAATTAATGGAAATCACAATATAATGTCCCGTTCGGTTATTCTCATGAGCAGCTTATTCACGTAATTACTTCTACTTCCCAAACATGACATGTAACCTCTTGCGCACCTCCACACAGTCGAATATTGAAAGGCAACGAGATGACTGGCTCAGGTTAACTTCAGCATTCTGTCAAGACGATTACTAGCTTCCCTGCCTGGTCGATAGTTCGCTGTGTTTTTTCACCTAGTGCCGTGTCCCCGAACTCGTCAAGAACCATCTGCGTCTGTGCTTCTGTCGGTAACCGTCCAAGAACGCGCAGAGCCAAGGGCACACAGTCAATAGGGATCGTCTGGGTCACTTGTTGGTCGAAGATCATGAACACCTTCCGGATCTCTGCTCACAAAGGTATACAACTAGGAGAGAAGAACAAAGAGAAAACAGTTAAAATGGATGTTCCAAAGATGAAAGCATAGCATCTCCCCCTTAGCTGCTTAGTAATTCCACCCATTTGTAGACGAATTTTGCTGTGTACACGACAATGACATCGATTAATAATATTATTACTATTTGTAGTAGTAGTAGTAGTAGTAGTAGTAGTAGTAGTAGTAGTAGTAGTAGTAGTAGTAGAAGTAGTAGTAGTAGTAGTAGTAGTAGTAGTAGTAGTAGTAGTAGTAGCAGTAGTAGTAGAAGTAGTAGTAGTAATAGTTGTAGTGGTAGTAGTAGCAAAGTAGTAGTAGCAGCAGCAGTATTATTACTAGTATTATTATTATTAAAACAAACATGAAAAAATTAAGATAAATGTGAAAAAGTAGAAGAAAGCGGTACACAACCTAGTGATCATGGACTGCAATTTAGGCTTTTTTCTGCCACAGACATGATACAAATCAATCAGTCATAAAGCCTGTATTCATATAAGCAGTATGCAGTACGCAGATACGTTTTTAAGATTCGTCCCACACAAGCGTCTGTACCTGCAATATGGTAGTCTGTGAATAAGCTGACTGCGTTATTCTTAAGATGTTCGATCATTGCCGTCTCGGTAGAATGTGTCTGTGCCATTTCGGTTAATTTGGTGCCGTGAAGTGAAACCCACAATGGCAGCGGTAGCTAGCAATTTTAGGCAAACGTTTTAGAAAGCATTGAAACTACGTAGCAACTACAGAAATTTATGACCGCTATATACGTCATCCCGTTCTGGAACGTCGCAGAGAACGTCTTGTGTTCGAAATCAAACGAAATTTAAGACAGGGGTTCGCTTCACTAAGCATTCGTACGCACAAGAAAGCCACTGAAAACCGGCCCCTATTCAGAGGTGTTGAATCCTGCTGTAAGAATTACTGTGTGAAACGTATTGCAACTTCTCCTTATCCCACTTGCAATGGTTTGCCACAGAAAAAAGTATAGGTAAGTTCTTATATAGCGTTGTGTCCAGTCCTCGTGAGTGTTCAAAGCGCTACACACGTGAATCCATAGTAGATCTGTCCAATCGAGCATCATGTCGACTTCTCTAGGAAGAACACAGCTACGCTGCAATTACAGCACAAACGAAACTCGTAAACAAATATCCACCACTGTCTATAACGATGTACTCATTTATAAAGCTAACAGAACAGCAACTACATGTAGTAAATGTTCTTGTCCATCGTTCGAAACTGAATCAAAACGATTCTAATTCAGAATTTATCGAACGAGAGTTCGTTGTTGTAACTAATACGCCGCTGCGCCCCACAACGAGGATGTAACGAAATCAACACAAATAACAGAAGACATTAGCTAAAAAGAACTTCGGCTATCTTTTATTTTCGGATCTAACCATGCAAATTACAACCTTCAGCCGCTAAACTTCTCCTCACGTATCTTAAGTACATATACATTTATTAGGTTACCTAAACAATTCTCTTACCTTCCCATGACAAATCAACATTCACAAAACGAATTCAAGCAAAACTTGACATCACCGGCAGCGTCTACCCGTAGCCTCGCGGTTACCGTTAAATAGATAATGTGTCGAGGCGTCGCGAACACGCGCACACGGAGTCCATGTGAATAGCTTTATCTTTATACAATGACTCTACGCACACAGTAACGATAGTATCACTGTACATGAAGCTAATTTATGTAGCGACGCGTCAACACAATGTCAATTTTACGGTAACCGCTGAGCTACGGGTAGTCGCCGCCAGCGACATGAATATTACCCGGAAATCAGGTTTACCCCAATATAATGAAGCACAGAAAAAGAAGAAAACATGCATGTAGACTGTAAAAAGTGTACATTTTGCGGAAACTCATGTCCACGACAGTCGATGAAAAAGAAATGCAGCGCGCACCTGGAACGGCGTCCAGGCTGTATTTAACGGTCATTCAAAAGAATCCAGTGCCACTAGGATATTAACTGCACTAAACGCTCGTGAACGAAAGGAAAGTAGCAAGATTTCTAGCCTTCCATTAAGCGCTACACAACCAAATCGTCGTCAGTTCGCCAAACTATCTTAACATGTCTACTCGCCATACCAGATCAAACATTCGTCACCACATCATTCCGCCATCAATTAGAACTGACGTTTTCAAATATAGTTTCTTCCCACGCACAATTACCGACTGAAACTCCAGTAGTCCAGAAATACAAAAAAAACTGTGACAAAAACGCATAATAGCAAATAACGTACTAGTGTATGCAATGGGAAACCTGTAGTTACCATCAAACGTAATCAACGTAATTTTACATTTTAGCTCGGATGGAGTCAGCTCCTATTTCTGCTGCATCATTTACACCTCTTAATTTAATAAAAACAAATCACTCACATCGGAAGTCTTTCCAATTTCTGCAAAGCGCAGTCCACTGCTTTACGTATTATTCAATGTTTGTAATTGATGTACGATGCGTATTGTGTCAGGTAGAGGGTGATTGTGCGTGCATGTTAATAATAATATATCATGTATGCAGTTTTTAGCATATTTTTCCTTTTATCATGGTCTTTTCTATGCCATATATACATGTCTGTATAATAGTATGGAGAATAATATGACCAGTACATTAGTATCAGTAACATATCTGCAGATGTTACCATATAGTAAAAACGTCAAGCTAACTTTTGCATACAGCATATATATATATATATATATTATCGTACATATATATATATATGTATATTATCATGTATGCAGTTTTGAGCATGTTTTTTCTTTCATCGTGGTCTATATATATATATATATATATATGCGTCCGTACATATAGGCTCTCGATACCTTTTTTATATTAATTTGGTCACTCCATCTACTTGGATACTACTGTGGATTGCCTGTGTGGTTAATGTATTAAAATATGACATGTGATCATCTATGATGGTCATGCAACATTTGCACCTGTATTAATAAGTATTAATTTTGTATGAAATTTGATAACCTGTAGAATATTTCCTATGTCATTTTCTATAGAATATTCTATAAGATTTGTGTGTTGTCTACATAATATTCTATACAAAAGCGCGCAATTGCTGTAGAATATTCTATAAAATAATTTTCTATAGAATATTCTTTAAACATTTGATAGAATTGTTTGCTAAGGACTTGGTGGATTCAAGGAGCCTGAGGGGACGTGTCCCCTAGACCACTGGAATTTGGCGTGTCCCTAGACCTTTCTTTGAATATTCCCCCGATAGTGCACCCCTACACCTTTGGAATGTGTCCCGGTCTATGTTAGAAGAAGCTGAAGGTAATTCACGGCGACGGCGAAAACAAATGAACAGTACCCCATATATGTCAAGATTCTCACGGAATGTATAAAGTAAATCAGTTGTTCGAAGCGTAAATCGTAAGTTGCTCTTAATACGAAACCTAACAATCGCAGGAACCACGAGAGCGTGGTGAATACGTCAACAAAACGACCCCTGAATCATGGACTTGACAACATGGAGTAGACGCAGACAGAATAACGATTATGTGTACCCTCATATAAAAATAGCATAGCAAGACGAATATAATTGGACAATTCAACCCTATCATGGCTAGGGCCTATCGGTAAACAAACAACGAGTATCTGCGAACACGTCACGATGCTTAAATACATGTAATGATGTAGTTTGTTTTCATACATTTAGTAAATATTTGTAACGGGATTGCTTGCATATAGCTGAACAATATATAAACAAAACGTCATCATCATATATGTTTATTACGCAACTATCTAGCTACACGTGCGCACTAATCTAACCCTAGCCTAGACTGGTTCACTACTCTATACAACGGCAGCGCCCACTACTCTATACAACGGCAGCGTCCACTACTCTATACAACGCAGCGCCCACTACTCTCTACTAAGTTACTATCCATGTAGGTATTGACTTGAGTTCAAAAGTTGATGCAATGCATCGAGTCCAAATACACCCCCCGGTGGGATCAGCTGGGGTATCTCATGACAGTCTCGTGACGTCCCTTTTTATTATTTTTTTATTCACAGTTTAGGGATTCACGTTTCATTAATAAGCCGTCGTGGTTAGGCAGTGTCATGCGTCTTGCACATGGTTCGTCTCGCTTCGGCATATCGTTCGATGTCGCTTGCGGTGTGTTCGCGCGAGGACATGGCGATATCGGAATGTTAACAACAGCTGGTTTTCGTTGACCGGTCGGGTTGGAGATCGGTGCTGGAGGCACGGGCACTCCCTCGCCTGGGGTCAGGTCATCAGCTGCAGTCCCGGGGGGGCGCCAACTCTTGGTTGCCCTGAAGTGCTGTCTGTTGCGCCGATAGATATGACCGGCGACCACGACGCCGTATGGTACAAAACATCGCAGCTAGGTATCCTCTCTACTTCGTTCAGGATTCTCCCTAGTCAGGCCTAGCGAAGTCTCACATTAAAAATCGCCAGTCCAGACTCGACATATAGCATAGGCTTTTATTGCACAACGTACAACAGCATAACATGTACCAACAAGAAAGAGATCTCCCAACTGTATAGTTCTGTCTCCTTTTATACCGTCTACAGATAATCATCTATGTCCCACGGACATCTATGTCCCACATTACTCAACAATCAACATGCTGGCGGACAAGCAGTTATCTGACATACAACATTACTGACAAACAATGATCACCTGCAATGAAATATGTTCAACCTTAACTGATTCCGGTGCCAATTGTCCGGCAGATATTAATTGGGAGCACAAATCCGGGCGGAACTAAAATGCTTCAATTTGTAGTATCTACTGACAGTAATTATTCAAACCGGCTATCTCGGCAATCATTTTACAGCTGACCGCTCAATGTTTCCCTAGCCACCATATAACTGATACATTAATCGTTGACTCTTCGCTTCTCTACTGACTGTGTTTATTCAGATCGGCTATCCCGACAATCTTTATGGGAGCCAGCTATTTCCCAATCTCGCTCAATGTTTCCCTAGCCACGTAGGATATTCTATGAATAAGTTTCTACCAACTATTCCATTTATAACACAGTTGCCTTTCGGTCTAAACATGATCGACCTTTACATCCCTCCCGCACTTACCAGTTGAAACCCCGACACACATGACTAACATAACAGACAATATCATGACACGTAGCAGACAAAGCATATACCGCGGTGTAAACATTTACCGAAAACATCTAAATCCAGGCATATCTGCCATGGAGTTTTATATATGCTAGTAACATCGCAAGTAATTAATATGACAACATCAACACGGATTTAGGTTACGCAAAACCAACATAGCGTACAAAATGACAACTACAGCCTTCCTGGAAATGCACGATAGCATAGCGGCAACATCGAGAGGTTAAAGAACACTGATCAATTTACGAACGTTCACAGGAACAACATACAATAGAGTCTTGTAGGAATAGAACGTACAGCTAACCTAAACCCAATGTTACAACATCCACAAAAATATTAAAATGCCAACACCGTTAGTTAAAGGTGCATGAAGTACCAACACCCACGTCTAAGAAACACGTAGTCGTAGTGGAGGCTGACCTTCACTTCATTGTGCTGAACTGCCACTGTCCTTGTCGACGTACGAACTGGAGAGGTGGGACTGTCAATCGAGCTTGCAGAGAGTGTGACAGTATATCAGAATAGTGTACCCGGTGTACAGGCTATTCCTCGTTCAACGTAGTAAGCTGATCTCAATCTAGAACAACTGGTGAGACTGGGAGAACTGCACCATCACCAGCCCAATAAACACTGTCTACTTGAGCATGGAGACATACTCGTATAAGAATGTGTAACACCATGAACCGAGTTTACTACAATTCCAATTCCTTCCCGATGTCGTTCATTCAATAAACTATATCAGCGAAGTTTTTGTCCTCCATAAGTATATCAGGAAAACTAGATAATCCCAAATCGTCCGGCCATATGCTCGGAAAGTTTTTGGTTTATACGTTGGTGGAACATAATTATTTCCCGGAATTAATCCTTAATTCCTGTTCACATGAACCCTTTCTTCACCTCCGAGCACTAGTCTGCTTGGTCTAAACATGGCTTCCCCTATATTTAAATTGCCAGACTACCTCTGATTCGATAAACCAACGGCTGGCGTTTATCGAATCTCCTGCAACTGGTTTCAACCAGCTGCTCGGTTTTAAACAAAATTTTCCTGTTGCTAACTCTTCAATTTGATCAAGCTCTGATCAATAAACCCATCGATGAAAATAATTTTTTTTTTAGACATAAGCATACGTGCGGTTATAAGCTAAAATCACCAATGCAAGGTCCGCATTTTGAGTTACAATTTCCCCCAGTGGCAGAACACAACACGTTCCTGCCATAGTGTTCTGCGATAGACGTCATGTATAAGTGTAGCTACAAACTGAAAGCTAAGCCTATATCCTCGCTGTCAGCTTGGATGCGCTGGACGAGTCATGTAGTCCGCTACACTAAATACCATCACATGGACATGAGAAAACAGTATCAATAAACCTATGAAAGAAACAATGCATGGGTGTTCGGTCGAGATGAGCCATTATTAATGTTTTTGAGCTAATAAAGTTGAAAATTTTGAAAATTAGTACTAACTCCCTCTAATCTATGGAAACTTTGTGATCCTGTTTCAGAATGCAGCTGCAGGGAATAATGGCGCAAAAGAGCCAAGCCGGATGCCTTCGATGGACTTGACTTCTGGTAAAGATGAAATTTAAACTGATACCCGTGTAATAAAGACAAAATAAATGTTATAAAAAAACTTTGTATTCTGTTCTTATCGACATCATCTTATTGACCCCTCCATGTTATACGAAGGTTGTGGGCATGTTGCTGGAAGGCTGTGGGAATGTTGTAAGAAGGTTGTGGGAATGTTGTAGGAAGGTTGCGGCATGTTGTAGGAAGGTTGTGGGAATGTTGTACGAAGGTTGTGGGAATGTTGTAGGAAAGTTGCTGGAAGGTTGTGGGAAGGTTGTGGGAATGTTGCTGGAAGGTTGTGGGAATGTTACGCATAACGTTTTGACGAAACGTTTTGGCAACGTAATAGGAACCATCCATTTGAACGTTGCTGCAACGTTTTGTCAAAACGTTGCCACAACCAAAGTGAAACGTAGTGGCAACGTTGCTGCAACGTTATTTTGTTAGCTGGGAAGGTACCTACCAAGACGCATGTGGAAGGACCAGTGACCCGCTGTCCTGTGGTGCAAAACTTTTTAGTCAAGGAATAATGGAGTTAACCATACACAAACCAGCGGAAAGCAATGGGCAACTACCGCTGTATTAGCCCAAGAAACCTTGATGGAGAATACAGACAGTAAGAGAGGTCCTAGTGGTGAGCCCCCCAGGCTGGATAGGACGACACATACTGGAAAAGAGCTTGGAGATGTTGGAAGTAACGCCAGAGATGATGACGGTAGTATGCCCGACTGTGGGGGAGGTAAAACCAGCAGCAAAAAGCTAAAAGGGAAAATCCATGTGGCAACATGGAACATCAGAAAAACGAGTCATAGGACACTACGAATGGCAACATCGGACGCAGATAGACTAGGGGTAGATATAATATAGGGAGTGCGGAACACAGGTTGGCCGGACAAGGACACTTTCGCCCGGATTCAGGTTTGTATACTCACGAGCAACTAAACCAGGGATGAGTGGTGTTGCGTTCTATATGTCAAAGAAAACTGAAAATGCATTGTTAGGATACAATCCGGTCAACGATAGAATTATTACCATACGAATACGAGCAAAACCCACGAATATAACATGTATTCAAATGTATGCACCAACAAGCACTGCAGACGACGATCTAATAGAAACGTTTTATGATACACTGCAACGAACAGTGGTCGAGGTAAACAGGAGAGACATGGTAGTACTGATGGGCGATTTCAATGCAAAAGTTGGCAGTTGTCAAAACGAAAAAGAGAATGGAAATATCGGGAAATATGGACTAGGCGAGAAAAATGGGAGAGGAGATAAACTTGTTGGGCTTAGCATAGATAATTAAATGGTGATCACTAATACTTTCTTCAAACAACATCAAAGAAGAGTATACACTTGGACAACACCAGATGGTCGGAACAGAAACCAAATGGACTTCACACTGATACCAAAATGATGGAGAACGTCTGTGTTTAATGCAAAGACATTACCGGGAGCCGATTGTGGCTCTGACCATGAATTGCTAAGCGCCAAGATTGGGGTAAAAAAAAAAAACATGAAGAAAGAGAAAGAGACAGTGAGGTAGGACGTCAATGAGATCATAGAAGGATACCGAGTAGAGGTCCGGAACCGTTTCGAAGTATTACAGACAGTGGCTGACGAGACGGAACCAGAGTAGTTGGCAGTAGAAATTAGGAACATCACTATGGAATCAGCTGACAACCACTTCACTAAAAGGAGGAGGCAGAAACAACCGTGGGTAAGCAAAGACACACTGCACATGATTGAAGAAAGGAAAGAGTTAAAGAAGAACAAATAAATGAGTGAGACTTATCATGAGAAATACAGAGAGTAGTGCAAGATGATTAAACGAATGTGTAATTAAGACAAGAAGAAATATATAGAGAAGAAATGTGAAAAGATAGAACTACGTATGAGAAGGAAAGATAGTCGCAGTATGTTCGAGGAAATCAAGTCTATGAAACAGTCGTTCAAATCTAGATTTGGCGTTATTGAAGATGAAACAGGAATGACTCTGACAGAAAGTAATGACATATTTGAAAGATGGAAGCAATGTTTTGAAAGCATATTTAAGAAAGAAGAAACAGAAGAGGTAGACATGGATCAAGAGAGGGAGTAGATAAAACCAGAAGATGAACTTGAGCCTTAGCTTTTTGACGTGGAGTAGGCAATAAAAAGTCTAAAAGACGAAAAAATCACCTGGCACTGATGACATCACTGCAGAGCTAATAAGGGCACGTGGCGAAGCAGGCGTGGATATCTATCACACATTATGCAAGAAAATATGGACAAGTGGAACATGGCCCATGGACTGGAAACGAGCCATCGTTATACCAATAACAATACCAAAAAAGATGATATACAATAATTCTCAAACCACAGGGCTATATCCCTCATCATCCATGCGAGCAAAATTATGCTAAAAATCATAACTAAGACAATCACCAAAAAATTTGAATGTGAAGTCAATAGAACACAAGCTGGTTTCCGAACTGGAAGAGGAAAAAGATATCATATTTTCAACATGAAGATGTTATTTAAAAAATGCAGAGAATTCAACCATGAACTTACGATCTGTTTCATAGATTATTTAAAAGCTTTTATAATGTTAGTTATCAACAACTCTGGAAAACTTTGATACACATGGGATTTGACCAGAAAATTACATCATTTATTCAAAATGTATATGTTGGACAGCAGTCTGCAGTGAGATTAGAGTGTGGTACCACATATTGGATCCCAGTCGGCAAGGGAGTGAGACAGGGGTGCATTTTGTCCCCCCACCTATTCAGTCTATACAGAGGGAATATCATGAGAGAGGTCGAGACTGATACGAGAAGCAAGTATTTTAATGGACTGAAAGTGAACGGACAGGAGATATGTGAATTGAGATATGCCGATGACACAGCGTTACCATCCGATACACAAGAAGGATTACATGAACAGATAACTACTGTTAAAGAGCATAGCGAGATGAACGGATTGAAACTAAACGTAAAGAAGACTAAGATTATGGATGTGAAGGGATGTCGAGAACCATCAGAAGTCACAATAGATGGCGAAGAAATAGAACGAGTGGAACGTTTTGAATATCTTGGGTCACTGATAGAAGCGGATGGATATGGGACGAAATACATCAAGCGGAGGTTGGCAATGGCGAGTAAAAAGTTGATGGAGATGAAGTAGCTGTGGAAAGCAACGAACAAAGATATGAAACTACGAATTATCCGAGTCTGCATATTTCCAACAGCTACGTATGGATGCGAAACCTGGTCTCTTAATAAGAACATTACAAAACGTATAAATGCATTTGAAAACAAGTGTTATAGAAATATATTACGAGTTTCTTGGAGTGAACGTAGAACTAACGAATCCATCGCAGATGAGCGTAGTGTTATACCCGGGACTTTATTGAACTTTGTAAAGAAACAGAAACTAAGTTATTTCGGCCATATGAAACGACATCAATCTCTAGAGAAACTAATAGTGGAAGGAAAAGTGGAAGGCAGCAGAAGCAGGGGAAGACCTAATAGACAATGGGAGAAGGACATAGAGGAATGGATGGGAGCAGACGTCTGGCGATTTGGGAGACTGGCAAACGAAAGAGCTGTCTATAGACAATCCTTCAAGGCTGCAACGTCCGGAAATGGATAAGCAAACCCAACAACAACAACAACAGACTGTATCTTGATGGCAACAGTAGTATGGCGTGTTGGTCCGGCGTGACATTGGATTCAGGGGATCACTTCTATCCAGTTTGACCTACTTGAGCAAAGATTTAGCTGTTTTCACAGCGTTCTCAGCGTTCCCAATGCTTTGCGGTTAGTGCGTGCTGCTTGATGTTCTGTGGGCAAAATGATTGCCGGGATAGCCGGTTTGAATAGTTAATGTCAGTAGATACTACAAATTAAAGCATTTTAATTCCGCCCGGATTAGTGCTCCCAATTAATAGCTGCCGGACAATTGGCACCGGAATCAGTTAAGGTTGAACATATATAATTGCAGGAGATCATTGTTTGTCAGTAATGTTGTATGTCAGATAACTGCTTGTCCGCCAGCATGTTGATTGTTGAGTAATGTGGGACATAGATGTCCGTGGGACATAGGTGATTATCTTTAGACGGTATAAAAGGAGACAGAACTATAGAGTTGGGAGATCTCTTTCTTTTTGGTACATGTTATGCTGTTGTACGTTGTGCAATAAAAGCCTATGCTATATGTCGAGTCTGGACTTCTGCGATTTTTAATGTGAGACTTCGCTAGTCCTGACTAGGGAGAATCCTAAAAGAAGTAGAGAGTACACCTAGCTGCGATGTCATGTACAATACTGCGTCGAGGTCGCCGGTCATATCTATCGGCGCAACAGACAGCACTTCAGGGCAACCAAGAGTTGGCGCCCCCCCGGGACTGCAGCTGATGACCTTATCCCAGGCAAGGAAGTGCCCGTGCCTCCAGCACCGATCTCCAACCCGACCGGTCAACGAAAACATCGCCATGTCCTCGCGCGAACACGCCGCAAGCGACACCGAACGATATGCCGAAGACGAACCATGTGCAAGACGCATGACACTGCGTAACCACGACGGCTTATTAATGAAACGTGAATCCCTAAACTGTGAATACAAAAATAATAAAAGGGGAAGTCACGAGACTGTCATGAGAGGGGGGTGTATTTGGTCTCGATGCATTGCATCAACTTTTGAACTCAAGTCAATACCTACATGGATAGTAACTTAGTAGAGAGTAGTGGGCGCGGCGTTGTATAGAGTAGTGGACGCTGCCGTTGTATAGAGTAGTGAACAAGTCTAGGCAAGGGTTAGATTAGTGCGCACGTGTAGCTAGATAGTTGCGTAATAAATATATATGATAATGACGTTTTGTTTGTATATTGTTCAGCTATATGCAAGCAATACCGTTACAAATATTTACTAAATGTATGAAAATGAACTACATCATTAGATGTATTTAAGCATCATAACGTGTTCGCAGATACTCGTTGTTTGTTTACCGATAGGCCATAGGCATGATAGAGTTGAATTGTCAAATTATATTCGTCTTGCTATACTATTTTTATATCAGGGTAGACATAATCGTTATTCTGTCTGCGTCTACTCCATGTTGTCAAGTCCATGACGCAGGGGTCGTTTTGTTGAAGTATTCGCCACGCTCTCGTGGTTCCTGCGATTGTTAGGTTTCGTATTAAGAGCACATTACGATTTACGCTTCGAACAACTGATTTACTTCATACATTCCGTGAGAATATTTACATATATGGGGTAGTGTTAATTTGTTTTCGCCGTCGCGCCGAATTAACTTCAGCCTATTCTAACATTGACCGGGACACATTCCAGAGGTGTTGGTGTGCACTGTCGGGGGAACATTCAAAGAAAGGTCTAGGGACACGCCAAATTCCAATGGTCTAGGGGACACGTCCCCGCAGGCTCATAGATGATCACATATCATATTTTAATACATTAACCACACAGGCAATCCACAGTAATATCCAAGTAGAAGGAGTGACCAAATTAATATAAAATAAGGTATCGAGAGCGTATATGTACGGACGCATATATCTATATATATATATATATATATAGACCACGATGAAAGAACAAACATGCTGAAAACTGCATACATGATAATATACATATATATATATATATACACGATAATATATATATATATATATATATATATATGCTGTATGCAAAAGTTAGCTTGACGTTTTTACTATATGGTAACATCTGCAGATATTTTACTGATACTAATGTACTGGTCATATTATTCTCCATACTATTATACAGACATGTATATATGGCATAGAAAAGACCATGATAAAAGGAAAAATATGCTAAAAACTGCATACATGATATATTATTATTAACATGCACGCACAATCACCCTCTACCTGACACAATACGCATCGTACAAACATTGAGTAATACGTAAAGCAGTGGACTGCGCTTTGCAGAAATTGGAAAGACTTCCGATGTGAGTGATTTGTTTTTATTAATTTAAGGGGTGTAAATGATGCAGCAGAAATAGGAGCTGACTCCATCCGAGCTAAAATGTAAAATTACGTTGATTACGTTTGATGGTAACTACAGGTTTCCCATTGCATACACTAGTACGTTATTTGCTATTATGCGTTTTTGTCACAGTTTTTTTTGTATTTCTGGACTACTGGAGTTCCAGTCGGTAATTGTGCGTGGGAAGAAACTATATTTGAAAACGTCAGTTCTAATTGATGGCGGAATGATGTGGTGACGAATGTTTGATCTGGTATGGCGAGTAGACATGTTAAGATAGTTTGGCGAACTGACGACGATTTGGTTGTGTAGCGCTTAATGGAAGGCTAGAAATCTTGCTACTTTCCTTTCGTTCACGAGCGTTTAGTGCAGTTAATATCCTAGTGGCACTGGATTCTTTTGAATGACCGTTAAATACAGCCTGGACGCCGTTCCAGGTGCGCGCTGCATTTCTTTTTCATCGACTGTCGTGGACATGAGTTTCCGCAAAATGTACACTTTTTACAGTCTACATGCATGTTTTCTTATTTTTCTGTGCTTCATTATATTGGGGTAAACCTGATTTCCGGGTAATATTCATGTCGCTGGCGGCGACTACCCGTAGCTCAGCGGTTACCGTAAAATTGACATTGTGTTGACGCGTCGCTACATAAATTAGCTTCATGTACAGTGATACTATCGTTACTGTGTGCGTAGAGTCATTGTATAAAGATAAAGCTATTCACATGGACTCCGTGTGCGCGTGTTCGCGACGCCTCGACACATTATCTATTTAACGGTAACCGCGAGGCTACGGGTAGACGCTGCCGGTGATGTCAAGTTTTGCTTGAATTCGTTTTGTGAATGTTGATTTGTCATGGGAAGGTAAGAGAATTGTTTAGGTAACCTAATAAATGTATATGTACTTAAGATACGTGAGGAGAAGTTTAGCGGCTGAAGGTTGTAATTTGCATGGTTAGATCCGAAAATAAAAGATAGCCGAAGTTCTTTTTAGCTAATGTCTTCTGTTATTTGTGTTGATTTCGTTACATCCTCGTTGTGGGGCGCAGCGGCGTATTAGTTACAACAACGAACTCTCGTTCGATAAATTCTGAATTAGAATCGTTTTGATTCAGTTTCGAACGATGGACAAGAACATTTACTACATGTAGTTGCTGTTCTGTTAGCTTTATAAATGAGTACATCGTTATAGACAGTGGTGGATATTTGTTTACGAGTTTCGTTTGTGCTGTAATTGCAGCGTAGCTGTGTTCTTCCTAGAGAAGTCGACATGATGCTCGATTGGACAGATCTACTATGGATTCACGTGTGTAGAGCTTTGAACACTCACGAGGACTGGACACAACGCTATATAAGAACTTACCTATACTTTTTTCTGTGGCAAACCATTGCCAGTGGGATAAGAAGAAGTTGCAATACGTTTCACACAGTAGTTCTTACAGCAGGATTCAACACCTCTAAATAGGGGCCGGTTTTCAGTGGCCTTCTTGTGCGTACGAATGCTTAGTGAAGCGAACCCCTGTCTTAAATTTCGTTTGATTTCGAACAAAAGACGTTCTCTGCGACGTCTCAGAACGGGATGACGTATATAGCGGTCATAACTTACTGTAGTTGCTACGTAGTTTCAATGCTTTCTAAAACGTTTGCCTAAAATTGCTAGCTACCGCTGCACTTGTGGGTTTCACTTCACGGCACCAAATTAACCGAAATGGCACAGACACATTCTACCGAGACGGCAATGATCGAAGATCTTAAGAATAACGCAGTCAGCTTATTCACAGACGACCAGATGGCAGGTACAGACGCTTGTGTGGGACGAATCTTAAAAACGTATCTGCGTACTGCATACTGCTTATATGAATACAGGCATTATGACTGATTGATTTTTATCATGTCTGTGGCAGAAAAAAGCCTAAATTGCAGTCCATGATCACTAGGTTGTGTACCGCTTTCTTCTACTTTTTCACATTTATCTTAATTTTTTCATGTTTGTTCTAATAATAATAATACTAGTAATAATACTGCTGCTGCTACTACTACTTTGCTACTACTACCACTACAACTATTACTACTACTACTTCTACTACTACTACTACTTCTACTACTACTACTACTTCTACTACTACTACTTCTACTACTACTACTACTACTACTACTACTACTACTACTACTACTACTACTACTACTACTACTACTACTACAAATAGTAATAATATTATTAATCGAAGTCATTGTCGTGTACACAGCAAAATTCGTCTACAAATGGGTGGAATTACTAAGCAGCTAAGGGGGAGATGCTATGCTTTCATCTTTGGAACATTCATTTTAACTGTTTTCTCTTTGTTCTTCTCTCCTCGTTGTATACCTTTGTGAGCAGAGATCCGGAAGGTGTTCATGATCTTCGACCAACAAGTGACCCAGACGATCCCTATTGACTTTGTGCCCTTGGCTCTGCGCGCTCTTGGACGGTTACCGACAGAAGCACAGACGCAGATGTTTCTTGACGAGTTCGGGGACACGGCACTAGGTGAAAAAACACAGCGAACTATCGACCCGGCAGGGAAGCTAGTAATTGTCTTGACAGAATACTGAAGTTAACCTGAGCCAGTCATCTCGTTGCCTTTCAAGATTCGAATGTGTGGAGGTACGCGAGAGGTTACATGTCATGTTTGGGAAGTAGAAGTAATTACGTGAATAAGCTGCTCATGAGAATAACCGAACGGGACATTATATTGTGATTTCCATTAATTACGACTTTGGTGTGGGGCGCGGGCGTGCACGCATCATGGTTCTCTCAACACGGCACGACCGGCAGACAGTTCTTGGATGACGTGTAGCTGTGTAGCTGATTTAGTGAACTTCCGAACATTGCCAGGGGTAGTGTAAACAAATCCCTGGCTTGCGATTGAGTACTATCACATTAATTACGAAATACGCCTAAAGGAATGCGGTATAACAACACTAGAGGCCAGGAGGATTAGGGAAGGTCAGATAAAATTGCACAGATATTGAATGGTTAGTGTATAAACAAATATTGATAGCAGTATTTCTTGTTAGTTTTGACAGATAGAAGGCCTAGAGAACATTAAATAACCGTAGCGAAGAAACAGGGATTAGAAATGAATGGGAAGAGTTGCACAATACAAAACCGAAAAAATACCTCAGAAGGGCAGGATACACGTATATAAAAAGTTGGATTCTGGAAAAGCCAAAGCCATACACATACCCCACCCCTCCTCACAAACACCTACACGCGCGCGAACACACACATATAAACACACACGTAGACGTACATACACGCATGCACGTACGCACACTCGCTCGCACGCATGACCGACATGCTTTAGCACAACAGTCACTTAAAATGAAACTGTTTTGTGCAGTGGACTTCGCGCAGTTCTGCACGTTGATATATTAAGATCGATGGAGCATGCTGGGATCGGAGGAAGAGCTCCGGTCGAGCATTGTGAACGGTTTCGATCCGCGACACACGGGCCGTCTCAACAAGAAGTGGTTTATTTACCAGATGACGACCATTGGAGACAAACTGACGCAAGAGGAAGTCAAAGAAATGCTCTTTCACTTTGACATTGACGGCGAGGGGGAAATCGAATACGAAGGTAAGACAAGTGGGATTCTGGGTAGATCAATGCTATTGCATAAATGTGAAACGTGGAAAGTAATCGATATGGACAACCGAAAACTAATTACATTCCGTTTCATGTGTTTAAGAAGGATACTGAATGTTACATGGTCAGTGGTGACATTAAACAAAGACATCCAGACAATTACAGCAGAAGAGTGTGAAAACAAAACCAAGTCAAATAAAAATTGGCATGTATTGAGCATGTGCTCAGGAAACATGAAAGCAGCCAGTGACTGACAACAAAACCATGGATATTCAAAGGACTGATGGAATTGGGTAGCAGAAAATAACATGGCAAACATAGTGTTTTATATCTGATGGCAGACGGATGTTTATCGATTGTTAAAGATATTACTCGTGTCATCAATGATTATTCAGTGCAACGTGGACCGTCCGTAGATCAGTTGGAATCGTTTTACATAACATGCTTTGCGAAACACTACTCACATTTACGTCAAAGCAAACATTCTATACGAATAATAAAATAAAAACGTATACAGTCTCCGTTTGTGTGTGTTTGTCCAGGAGAATATGCATTTTTATTAACGCACACAAATATTGTTCCAGCTTTCTATATGGATAATCTATCTCCAGGCAACTGTTCAAGTGTATATAGAAGGAATAACACACATTACAATTTTATTTTTTAGAAATGATACAAAGGCTTCTTGAGTGAGAACGCCAGTCACCAAGTGTAAAGTCGACAGTAGTATAGAGGCTCTTTAGAGGCCCGTGCACGACACCTTTGGTGACCTTTGGGCAAAACTTTACTAATAAAAAACGTTTTAATTACCCCTAATCGTTTTCGGCAACCTACTTATAAAAAAAATCAAAGGCTTTTTTGACACTAATCGTTTTCGGCAACCTACTTATAAAAAACGTGATGGATTACCCCCTCTAAGTACAATTGAGGTGCCACCTAGCGGTGAGCACAATGATCATTTTAGTTTTCACCCTAGCGATCAACGCCGTACCTAGCGCGTGCTTACCTAAGCAATAATGCGTTGATGACGCGGCTATATAACCGCGATAAAACCACTGTGTGCAGACTCCCCCCGTCAGCCCTATGAGGATGCCCCGCTGTACCCTATGTTAGCAGCAGCGTTGCTGCGATAAGCGACCGGCGCTGCAGCAGCTGCAGTGGACTATGACCCCGGCGCGGCAGCATAGCTGGCTAGCGGTGTGCGTTCTAGTGGTGCGATCAAAACGAAACCAATGCGTTGTGCGTTTAAATAAATAAATAAATCTAGTGGTGCGATCAAAACGAAACCAATGCGTAAATACGCTAACGTTCAGCGGCCCCCGTATGGCGCTGTACGTAGGGTGTTTATGCAGTGGATACAGACGAGTGGATGCGTGAGTAGTAGAGAGAGTATTTATTATAGACAATAGAATTGATATAGCCGCGCGCGTCCAACGCCCGCCCTATAGGGGGAGAACGGCGCGTGAAAGCCGCGTCGCATATATAGTTCGGTCGTCTGGGTGGGCGTGTACCACGACCCATTGTTTCCTCGTCTGATGAACGAAGACACGAGGCTGGTGTCGTCATCGAAGTCATCGGCGTCGTCGTGGCTGATTGGTGGTGGAGTGTTTGATCGAGGGGGGTGTGATGTTGGGACGACCGTGCATACTGGCTTTGTTGCTGCTGCTGCTGTTGACAGGGCGGCCGTTCTTGTAGGCAGTTGGATCTCTCTATGAAATAAACCACAATACATGTACGCGTGTTTAAACAAAGGGCGCCAAAATAAAATGAGAACCATGCATGCACGCATGCATGCATGCGTAAAAGCAGGCTTACCGCTTTGTTGCCTTACGAGGAGGCGTTGTATCCATAGTCGTGCCTGAAATAGGCAAACGGTGGAATTCGCCGTCAATTGTATGCGACTCCATAATCGTGTATGAAATGAGCAATGCGCCGTCAAACAGCGGCGGCGCATGACACTACGGCTTATCGCGATCGGAATGTGAACGGTGAACAATGCCATTTCAAAAACAATAAACGAAAAGCTAAAAGCATGAAAGTAAGCGTTGTATATGATTAGTTAGGGCTCGGGAATCGTGTGGTGTAGTGATATTAGAGAAATTCAATGTAAAGACACATTTGACGATGAATGTACTGACATGAACGCTAACTTTTTTCCTAAAACAAATACCTCGGTAACTAGTCAGTTATGCATCGTATGTGTTAAGTACGCATGCGCGTTATTTTGTAAGATAACGGTAGAGTAGGCAGTTATGCGGCGTATGTGTTAAGTGCGCATGCGCCCTATTTTGTAAAGTATGTTGTATGACGCCAGTGTTCTAAAGTATTGTTTCAGCAGCAGCAGCAGCAGACGTTCTCCCGCGGCAATAATGGCAGACGAGATACCGAAAAAGATGAAGGCGGTGCGCAAACAGAGTCCGAAGGGGGCGGCGGCCGGCGGTCAACAGCAACCTACGGCAGCAGCAGCAGCGGTGTCAACGGGTAATAAGAGACCCGTGGTGGTCATCGCACCTCCGCTGGTAGCCGCCGGTCGTAAGCGAAACGCCGAAGAAGCCTTGGGGAGCGTCGAGGTGGCTGCGGGGCAGCCGGCCCTAGCGCGTAGCGCGTCGCTCGAAAGAGAATGCGAGTCGGCGGCGTCGACACGGGCTACATTGGTGAGTCTGAGGGGGCTGCAGTGTGCTATCTACGGCGTGTATACAATTAAGTCGCCCGTTATGATCGACGCTGTGTCGTACAAAGAGAATTGTACGTATTTGGGATGCTCCCGTTGTCGGCGAAAATTGTATCAGAAAAACAAAGGCGGGCCTATGATATGTCGAACGCACGGTGAGTTGTTTGTGCCGTAGAATTACTTCGCGTTGCGTGTGGTGGTGAGGGATGGCGAGGACGACGAAGACGAGCTTTGGATTACACTATTTAACACGCATATGTCTAATTTTTTCGAGTACCGGGCCGACTACTTGGTGGATTTGAGCGAGGAGCCGCTCAGCGATACCGTGCTGGCGTTAACCGGCACGGAAGTGGAGATCAGTGTGTGTAAGACGACTTGGAACGGGGAGCCGTCGTATACCGTGCGCACAATGAAGAGATACGACGACGACGACGCCTAATGTGTTGTGTTGTTTGTAGATGGAAGAGTGCCAGATACTGGTAGATTTGCTGACGCATGCGAACGTGCAACAACGAATGATAAGGTGGCGTGGTCGTGAAATAACTGAAGAGGCCGTGCAACTACTAGCCGGGACGGCCGATAATTACATAAGGGCGTTTTGGCTAGCCTACGAAGCGAACTTATTTACTAGCATTCTTCCGTAATTAACAGTTGTGTTTATATGCTGTAGGAGGTGCGCCGCGTACTGCAGGATATGTTAGCTACCAACGAAAGGACACGTGCGAGGTACGACGAGGTTGCCGCGTTCGTAAGAGCGCTGCTGGAACGTGGAGTGGAGGGGTCTATAAAGAGGGAGGCGGCCGAGGCGGAAGGTCGAAAAAACGATCAGGCGGAATAATCAAAATAATGTGTTGTAGGAATTGCTGCGGCGCACCAGGCGTGAATGTATGCGAGACTTCGTAGACGCGTTGCTGACGGTGGTCACCGAACGAAAAGACTAGGACATGCTTTGTGCTATAGGGAGGAAGCGGAGTGCGTGACGCTAGCGTGTTGGACGCCATCATAGAGGAGGCGCTTCACGTATCGGATACAGCCGTGCGCCGATACCTCGAAGCGACTCGAGCGCCGCCACCGACGTACAACGAAAGCCTGTATTCGCCGCTGGGGACGATGGGGCCGACGTGCGCTCCGTGTTGGACCCTATCGGAGGACGTGTCACAACGACAAATCGTCGTGCCGGGCAGGGGCCTGTTGGCCTGTCGCTATGAGCGGCTCGCAATGGCCATCCTCGCCGAGTGCCTCGGTGAGATGATACTGGAGCGGGCGTATACGATAATTGCGGCGTATGCGAGCCCAATGAGGGCTGTCCGTACGTGCATATGGCCGGCTATCGTGCGGGTCGTCCGAACCGCGTGTACACACAGCGCTTCGACAACGCGGGGTGCATCGTAACGCGTCACTTCAACGCCGTGTTGGAAGCGTTTCTGCGTCGTTCGCTGATACCGTGCTTCACGCGTCTCGTGCTTATACTGCACGATACTAAGGCGGCAACCGGTCAGCAGCCGCAAACGGGCCGTGCGGGGGAACTGTATCTGGTCCAGTTCGTTTCGGACTGGCTACTAGGCACGGACTGGCGCGACTACATGAACCACGTTCTGCTGGAGTCGGCCGTCCATACGTAATTTGGCTACATATTATAAATAGAGAAGAGGGCAGAAATGGTAGTAGAAATAAACTAAGAACTTATAAACAGTTCAAAACAAAATTTGTAACTGAGCATTATGTTAAGAAAATTATGCCTAGAAGTAATCGATCAGCACTTGCAAAATTTCGATGTGGCGTGGCACCAATCAGAATTGAAACTGGACGTTTTGAACGAAATTACCCCCCACCTGAAGCTAGGACGTGTTATAATTGCACGAATGAAATAGAAAATGAGTTTCACGATTTAATGAAATGCCCTTTATATTTTAATGAACGAAAATAACTAATAGGCTATGCAACAATTAATGATCCAGCTTTTTCCAGTATGAATGATCAAGATAAATTTGTATATTTATTGAGTAATGACAATATAATAAGTAAAACTGCCAGCATCCTCCAAAAAATACTGCACACAAGATTACACAATACAACAAAATAATAGCACGTGTTTATTAAATTAATACTGTTTTTATTTGTACATTTTTGTTTTTACAAGTCTCACATAACTCTTTTTGAGTGGTCTTTGTATACAGTGCTAACTTTGAATGTAATATATTTATTTGTTTTGTATTTTAATGCATGTATACGTGGAGTGAGACTCAAATAAAATACTACTACTACTACTACTACTACGTACGTCCAGCGCAGGAGCGGTCTCGACTAAAGAACGAACAATGCTTGCTTTGCTATAGAACATTAGTAAAAAGGCAGCAGGAGCGGTCTCGAATAAAGAACGAACAATGCTTGCTTTGCTATAGTAAATAGGGGCGTTGAACGCTGTTTTGAATGTTGTACGGTGCTTAATAAAACGTTGAACATGTACTTTCCGTTTCCGAGTTACACACATTATCCAAAACACACGCAGTCCGAGTTACCCATTACCTAAAACATTCCTCCCGCTAGGGCGCAACCACCACCCTTTCCGAGTTACCCACATTACCCAAAACACACGCATTCCGAGTTACCTAAAACATTTCCCGCTAGGGCGCAGCCACCTACCACCACCATCACAGCCACCACTGTTATAAGTAGCGGTGCTCGAAAAAGTAGCAGCACTCAGTCCGTAGAGAACGCCGCCTTCTCCTACTAGGTGGCAATGTCCGAAATGCGGGGGTTATTTCGCGAAACAGGCGACGATAGAGCGACACGCGAAGAGCTCGGAAAGATGCGGCAACAACGCGCTATGCGTAAAACGACGAGAGTGCCCAAAATGCGGCGCGACGTACACTTCGCACCGCTATGCTACGAAACCTGAAGGAGCGGTGCGGTCGTCAGACGGCGCCACCGCCTGGTAGTTCATCTAATGAACCGGCGGCACCACGCCCGCTTCGAAAAGACGTCGATGACCGTCAATAGGAATGTTATACCGTCGTTGTGCGTTTTCAGCCTCGTCAAGTCGACCAGATCGGCATGCCACTGCTGGTTTCGACCGCCCACGATGACGCGACGTCGTTTGAAATGTCGTTTATCCGGTTTGTGTAGGGTATAGGCGTCCTGCGCCGCTAGCCACCTCTCGACGGCCGGTCGTCGGATCTTCGACGCCCGGTGCAACGTGTCGACGCCGCCGTAACTTCCCGCCCGTTTCGGATCGAAGTAGACGCTATTCAGGTCGTCGTCGTTTCGTTGCTGTCGAGTCGTTGGCTTTCGTTTTGGACGACGACTCCACCCGGACACCATGGCGACGACGACGGCCCCCAATGAACGACGAATATTATATAGAGAGCGATAACCGCGATGGTGAAGCTGACGACGATGGCCGTTATCGTTCGTCGTGGCGGCATCACAACTCGTCACACGCCGCGACTTCGGGGGACCGTTGTCTCTTTTTAGCGTCGCGTCGCACCCGTCGTCTCCGCTCCGGCGACACTGATGAACTAGCCGACGATGTACGCCCGATATCGCGGGTTGCCTACGAATTCCATAGGGATGTTCATACCCTTCATGCGCAACCCGAATTCTCGCCATCCTACGGGCGCTGTCGTCTTCTTTCTCGTTCGCATGAGATCGTTCACTAGATCGACCATGTTACTCCCTGCGACCGTTTCACCGGCGTACACGAATTCGCCGCGGTCGTTCCATCGACACAATGGATCGGCTTTCATTTTCGCGATAAGCAGACCCGTCTTCCCTTTCAGCGTTTTCGGCATGCTGGCCATGATTTGGCGCTCTACGGCCTCCGACGATGGTGGCGCCGCCGCCGCCGCCGCCGCCGCTGCCGCCGGCGTCTCGCCGCCGGCGTTGACCACCGACACGCGTACCGGTTGCGCCGCTCGAGCCGCCTCTATCGTGTTGTAGCGACTAAGCAGTTGATTGTACAACGCCACCTTTTCGCGTTCGGATAAATCCGACCGTTCTAGAACGTCCTTCATGTCGCTGTCCAGGCAACTCAGTACACGTGATCGGTGCGTGCTCTGCGGTTGATCGATACGTGGCAGGAGGCTTTCCACCAATCGCGTGTCGACCAACGCCATCTTCTTCGCATACTGCATCATCAATCACCCGCTGCCGATGACCTGTCTGAGCAGTGGGAGGAGAACGGTGCTCGCTAGCGGCGCAAGCAGGGCCGTCAGAAAACCACCCGCACCCTTTTGCAAGACGACTCGCTTCTGCTTAACCGGAACTGTTTGTCGGCCAGTTTACGCAGGTGATTCCTGTATTTCGTCAACACGCGTTTCTGCTTCGGCGACACCTTCACGTTCCCTTTCAGAATGTTGTACGCGCAATCGCACAGACTACAAATGAGACCGGCCTCCGCGTGGCCGATCACGGCTTTTCGCAGATCGATGTTCCGCCTATGTCTCTCCAACAGCTGCAGGGCGAAAATGTGTCTGTTCACTCGGTTCGTCGTTCCCGCCACCTTCGGTCGTCGTTTCGCTACCACCGCGCGTCCCGTCATAGCGACTAATAGGCGTACGCGGCGACGTCCCTCTCTTCTTATAGGCTCGGCGACGTCCCTCTTTTCTTATAGGCTGCCGCCGCCCTTCCGTACGTAGACGTACTGAAGGCGGTCGTCCGGAAATATGCACGAACGCAGGCGCATATCCTCTTCCGTTTCCTCTTTCAGATCCACGAAGAGATAGCCGTACGCCGCCGACGTCGCGTCTTTGAAAGCCTTTATCATGTAGTTGACCTTACCCGGGTACATATGTTTCGCTAGGTGACCTACTTGACCGGCGTCTCGGGGGCTCTTGAATAGCACTATGTATTGCGCGTTCAGGCTGATTGTACGGTTTTCTTTTCCTTTCGGAAACATGTTCTGCCGCAGTTGTACGACAGACGTACTACAGTGATGGCTTTTTTTGTTGTAAATAGCACCGTCACCCGGCTATCAGTCTCCTCCATGAGGTCGTCGAGTACTAGAAGCGTCCTCGTTTTACCGTCTAAACGTGTCGGATCCAGCAAGCCGTCTACGAACTCTATTTTAGAAGACATAGACGCGTAGGCGGCCTGCCACTGCCCGTAGCACCACAGGATTTTCTAGGGCGGCGGATCGATCATAGCGTGCCGTATCAGACGGTCGACGAATGCCGTCTTACCGCACCACGTAGGACCGGCTACTATACATGTAAAAGGATGTTTCAATGTCGGTCCGCCCATTTTCTACGACTGATACCGGCTAACGCTTTTTACGCGTCTTTATAGCGTCGCGCACCTCCATCAACAGTTTACCGAGCATGTTCTCCACCGCAACGCCCCCGATCCTGGTACCCCAGAAACCCTCCCTACTCGGTACCTATTCCACCAATTAGGCGTCCCCGGTGCCCAACAGGTCGGCCTTCAACTCGGCCGACCCGTCAAACTTCCTCATCAACAACGTCTTCATACACGCGACCCTAACGGCGTTCCATTCGGTTCCCATTCTCTTTTCTCGAATTTCGTAACCGCGTCGTTTCGCAACATAAGGCGATCGCGCACTTTTGATAGGCTCGGCGCATTCCACGTCTTCGTTGAACATTGCTTTCCTATACTGATAGGCGTGCTCGATGGATCGGAAGCCCCGACCGCACACCGTCAATCGACACGTATACATATTCGACAAGAACGAGCGCGATCCGCCAAACTTTATAGGCGACGACGACGACATACCGACTACCGATAACCCGCTACCGCCACCGCTTACATATACATCCGCCGCCGTCGTCGCCGCTAGAGGGAGGATCTAAAAAGGGTCGACGTACGGACTCGGACCGGGAATCTTTCGATCCCTAGTCGAACACTCTCCCAGGAGAGCTAATCCGTCGTCGACGTTTATACAGTGGTTTTATCGCGGTTATATAGCCGCGCGATAAGCGCATTATTGCTTAGGTAAGCACGCGCTAGGTATGGCGTTGGTCGCTAGGGGGAACACTAAAATGATCATTGTGCTCACCGCTAGGTGGCACCTCAAATGTACTTAGAGGGGGTAATCCATCAAGTTTTTTATAAGTATGTTGCCGAAAACGATTAGTGTCAAAAAAGCCTTTGACCTTTTTTATAAGTAGGTTGCCGAAAACGATTAGGGGTAATTAAAACGTTTTTTATTAGTAAAGTTTTGCCCAAAGGTCACCAAAGGTGTCGTGCATGGGCCTCTAAAGAGCCTCTATACTACTGTCGACACAACGTGTCCACACGGACGTCTGTCGGAAGACATGGTTTATTTTGATTAATTAAGGTCACAATTGGCTGTATATTAACAGGGAATACTATACTATTATATACAGTAGAACATAATAAATATTCCCCTGTTGCAAACACCACGATGGTGTTTCTAAAGTAATTAAAATGCACCCTGGTGAGCAGTGGTGCACATAAAGTGGAAACATCTGAAAATGTTTTCTTTAGCGTTTCCCATATAACCAAACACCCCTATATTTTAGCATTTAACACTAATCCATCAGTACTACCATGTCTCTTATGTTTATCTTGTCGACTGTTCATTGCAATGTATCATAATACGTTTCTATTACATCTTCGTCTGCAGTGCTCGTTGGAGCATACATTTGAATACATTATTTTATCATTTGCATCTACAATATCTTTGAGTAGATGCAGTATTGGTTCAATAGTAGAATGTTTACATGAAACCCATATTGGTGTTTATACAAAATTTTATATTTTCTAAGAACGTTATTAACCTATTGCATACAATTGTTTCCATTATTTTATAAATCACGGGTAAAATAAGGTATATAATTGTTGAACAGTTTATTGTTACCTGATTTGAAGACGGGAATGAATTTTCCAGTTTTTTTTTATTTTCAGAAACAATTCCCATGACAAAGGATTGGTTTAGTATATGCTGAAGCGGAGTGGCTACTTCATGTGTGGTCGCTTGCAGCACTTTACTGGATAGACCGTCGAAACTTTCAGTGCATTTAGTTTTAAGTTTTCGTACAATTATTTATATTGATGTTGTCTGTGTTGGTTGCATAACAAATTACCGGATAGTTTCCTCTTAGGTGTGTGTCAAATTGCTTAACAGGAAGAGCTATTAAGTTGCTTATCGATTTACCTATTCCAACGAAAACAATTAAAAACTTTCCTGTAATTTGTTTTAAATTTGTTTTCTCTTGTCCGTTTATGATGAAGGTTTCAGGTAGTTTGGGTAATTCTTTTTGTTTAGGTATTGTTTGTTGTAGTACATCCTATGTTTCTTTGATATTGTGCTTACGTTCTTTTAGCATTTCTGTATAATAAACACATTTTGCTGCTCGTTTAATCTTATTAAAGACTTTACAATATTCTTTGTATTTGTTGATGATTTCTGGATTAGGTCTGTTTAATTTCTTTCGAAGTAACTTTGATTAATTTAGAGATATAGTCAATATGCCTGAAGTAATCCATGGTTCTCGTTTCTAGTATTTTTTCTTAACTTTCACATATTTAATTAGACAAGATTTTTCGAAAAGTGATTTGTATATTATCATAAAATTATCATCAGCTTTATTCGCATCGGCAATGGATAGTACTGTTGAGTAAACAGCCATACCTAATATATTTCTAAGTGATGCAATGTTTTGAGGTCAACTGTCGTATCTGCCTATATACTATTTTTTGTGGACGACGTATACCATAAATGATATGAAATATTCCAAAATGATCGGCTAAATCAGTTATTATAATCCCCGATTCATAACTAGGATGAGTATGGTTTGAATATAAGTGGTCTAGAAGTGTTGCCGAATATGATGATATTCGTGTTGGTTTGGTTATATGCGGAATAAATCCTTGGGATATTACATTATCTATGAAGTCATTGTTTTTTTTGATGGGTGATAAAGTTTAGCAAATTAATGTTATAGTCGCACATTAAATAAGCAGTTTTATTTTAATTTGATATTTTATTCTGTTATTTTACTAATAAACATGTGGATATATGCACGAGGAGCTGAGTTAGAACGATAAATTACACCTACTATAAAAGGTTTATTACGATTACCTTGAACTTCAAAAAATATATATTAAAAAACATGGGGAATTAATATAGAGAGATCTTCACGTTTAGAGTAGATGAAGCTTTCGTTAATATATATTCCAACTCCACCATGCCCATCATCATTTTTAATCTTGTATTACAAAATAAACTGTGATAGCCACTTATTTTGTATTGCTGGAAATCACGAATTCTAAATATTTATGTTAAGCCAATTAAATAAAGTTTGAGGCAATTTGAAGATAAGCTAAAAAGTACTTCTTGCACAGAATCCCAGCGTGCCTCTAACGTTGATAACATGTAAAATATTTTAAAACTGTTGAACCATTCAGTAATTGCATGTCAAGCACATATGTTAACATTGTTTAATTCACCTGTCACTGTTTATAATAAATCTCACTTATTATTTTCAGGAAATAAAACAATATTTTGTTTTCAACATAAAATGTTTGTAAAACATAAAACATTAATATATGTATTGTATCATAGCTATGATGAATTGCCTCTGATTAACAATATTAAAATGCAAGTATTTACACAAACCAATAGTAGTAATAAAAACCCCACTTGCTGTCAACACTGAATTCAAGGTAATCCTATTTAAGTAATTGTCGCATATTTTATTAACTTTATTTTACAATATTATTGAAATATGAATTGTGATCTATCCTCATGTCTTAAGTCAACCATAAAGTGGCGCCACCTACCGGAGTTTACGGTGAAACTAATAAATACGTTCAAAAACGAGTGAATATCTTGTTCATTTTGATCGATAAAAGAGAGGAAAATTGATCGAGCAAGTCGTCCTCAAACGCGTGAATCGGCACATGGCAACGAATAAGCTGCATGATGAAATGCAATCGGCTTATATGCAACATCATTCTATAGAAACAGCTCTGATGAAAGTACAACACGATATCGTGCGCAACCTTGACTCGGGACGTTGTGTCATGCTGGTTCTTCTCGACACGAGTACAGCATTCGACACGATCAACATTGACGAATTGTTGAACACTCTGGTTTCACGATTCAACATCGGCGGTATGACACTTGACTGGGTTAGATCATACTTGACCGGCAGATCTCAGTGTGATTGCGATTGGTTCGTCTTCTTCGAACGCAATCCCCATCTACCACAGTGTACCTCAGGGTTCAGTACTTGGACCAGTGATGTTCAACGCATATACGACACCCATTGCTGACATCTGCAAGAAACATCATGTGCTTTACCACCGATTCGCTGATGACATCCAGCTATACGTCAGCTGTAACCCTATAGTGTCTGACGAAATGGAAAACGCTAAACAGCTGCTCATCCAGTGCATCGCCGCGATTAAAGCCTGGATGCTGATGCATCAACTTAAACTCAACAATGATAAAAAATTATTTATCGTGCTGCAGTCACCGCACAATCTACCTGTTTATGGCAGCCCCAGGTTGGAACTACCTGGACTTACCTTGCAATCAACAGATGCAGCGATAAATCTAGGCTGCTACTTCGACCGACAAATGCAGTTAGACCGCCTCGTCTCAAGCTAATGTTCTTCGGCCTACTACAATCTACGCCTGATCGGCAGAATTCGTCTCCTGCTGACGCGAGACGCATGCCATGCAGCAGTACTCTGTATCATGCTAAATCGCCACGACTACTGCAATGATCTACTCGGAGGAATGAACAATGGACAGACCGACCGACTTCAACGAGCGCAGAACTCAGCCGCTCGATTCATCAACCGCGTCAGACGGCGAGATCACATCACACCAATGGCTGCCGATCAGCATGAGAATTGCTTTCAAGATATGTACTTACATATTTAAGATCCTGCATGGCTTAGCCCCGAACTACCTCAACTGTGCGGTAGTTCGCAAAGCGCCCACACGTGCATTGCGATCGGCGAGTGACGCAACGCTTCTCGCGATGACGGTGTCTAAGAGAACTATCGGACGGGGCAGCTTTGCAGTGACAGGCTCACATATGTGGAATAGCTTGCCAAAGTGTGTGCGATCGGTTGGAACATTGACGGCTTTCCGGAAACAACATAAAACCCATCTATTTCGCCTGCACTACATGCCTTGATGCAAGCACTGCTGCCACACCTAAATGACACTGGTTTCTATTTTATAGTATTGATTGATTTTTAATTTCTTTGTTTGAAATTGTATTTTTACACCATAATTAATTTATTTTATTCATGTATGTTTTTTAGCTGATTTATTTAATTTATTTATATTTTCACATTTAGTCAACACGTCATTTTAGTATGTGAAGCGCTTTGATTAGTATTTACTTACTAAAAAAGTGCTATATTAAAAAACGGAATTATTTCTATAGAGTAAATGTAATTGTTTGATAACGTGACACATGTATATATGTAGAATATGTGTTGTAGATATATCATGTGAAGTTTGGTGACTGTAGGTAACTGCTATCATGTTTTTTTAGGTGCGGGCCTAAACTGCAAAAGTACCACTTTTGTACCCAGCCCGGACCTCATAATGAGCAGTTATTTATACTAGACACATGTATAATTACCTTCACCGACATGCTCTGCCTGCTGACGAGTCGCAGCCGTTTTCTGAAAGCAGACACTCCTTTCTGAACAAAAAAATCAACTTGGCACTTTCCACGTCGCCAGTCAGTTACATATCGGCTTGTTAGTCGCGTCTGCATTTCTACTTCCCGCGCGTCTTCTTTATCATGCTTACGGTCACCAGAACGCTCTGGTCTATCTTGCAATACTGGCCCTTGTCTTTGCGGTTAAAACAGATATCCAACTACTTCTGAATCAATTTCATCAGACGAAGAAACAGAACCGTAACGACACGCCATCTTGTCTAAACTCTGTGGGTAACATCGCACAGCGCCACCTGACTTTTTTTGGAAACACTAGTACACACACAATCTAGAAAAGTACGCAACATTGCCTACGTCATTTTCTGTTCAACAATGGCGCGATTCATGAAATTCGATAGAGGGTGTGTTCAAATATGTTTTACTAGTAAACCACTGACGTTAACAATATTATTATAGTTGGAAATAGTTAGGTTGCATTAACTCTTTTAGGTGCTTAATACACAAAAGTGCCCTAATGTTTCCCTTTAACATTCACGGTCATATTCACGATCAGCATATGTAACAACGATATGCTCTGAAGGTTTCACCAGATGTAGTAGGGTGTCTTAAGATTTATATAAGTAAATTAAAGTGCAATACACATGACAAGGCACAACAGTTTAATTGGTGCCAAGTGTTTTATTGGAATGTACGAATATGGAAGACAGGAGGGTGAAGGTGAAGAGGAATACGCCAATTTTATTATGTATCAAAAGTACTTTTTTTTCTTTACAATGTTAACATACCAAACATTCGGAAAAACATGTTCAATTAAAAAGCATATAAATTTGTTTCAAAACAATTTGTATGGAAAAATAAACTTATTGTCTAATATAATCATCAAGTGATTTTCTTCCTAACTAGTTTGAATACAGATTGCACAGTCACTGATATAGTAAATAAATAAGTTAACAAACATCATTACCACATCTCAGAAAGTAATAAGACAAACCCTTAAAACTGATACGTTTCATACATTTTTTTCAATGTAGACAAGCATCTATATATAACATATTTAAGTATGTGGCGCTTTTTGTCAATTGAGTCTGTTATGTGTTATTTATAGTTGTTTATGAATTTCTAAATTTGGTATCGTAAATCTTACCAAATGCATCTATTAAACAATTGCTTGAGTATAAATATTACAAGTTGGCCAAAGTGAACGAGCCCAACAGTTTACGATTGTAAAAAAGAGCGATCTTTTGCTGGCCGTTTCCCAGTTTCCAAAAGGCAAACATAAGTTGTAAGCAAAGACTTTCCCTTCTGAGGTCGATGTTAAACAAGAATTTCGTTGATGTTTGTGGAACAAAGTGTTTTGTAGGCTTTGTGTATTCTAGGCAAATCTTGCACTTGTATATAACCAATAGACTAAGCGACACCATCAATCTCTACTTTAATGAGAATATCATTTTTGTCCTATACATTTTCTAGCTCTGGTTCCAGAAAGACTGTAAGGACTCCCATTTTGTCGCCAAACGTACGGACTTTCTGGAGTAGCAACTGAAAGTAATCAAAAGAACTACCAGCACAACTGACGACTATACTGTGGACATCTTCCTCCTCACACTCTACGTCGGACTCATCGTATCTGCCCGAATGATCATGGGACAAGTTTCTAGTTCCGGGTTCACATGTACTCGACGACCCAACATAAAATTCAAGCAATATGCTTCTGCATATCTCGAAACAATTGCATCGAGTCTTAAAGTCATGAAAATAAGCACCACGAATTGGATGTAAATTCGATGGAAGACTTGCTGAAGCATCTACGCATGGTCCTGCTGCAGGAGGGATCGCCTCCATTACTGCAACCAGTTACGCTTCCATCATCTGGCCGTCTTCTTCCGCTACAATAAATAAATAATTTGCTATACCAAAAACTACGTAATTGTTGATTTTTGTGATAGTGGTTATTGACAGTATTAATGTACTGTCATACGTGCACTGCGATGTGTTGTCACCAATTGACAATGGCAATTTATTGTCATTCATCTACTATGTTTCATCACCAACTGACACTGATAATTTCATATGTCCACTGCAATGTGTTGTCACCAAATAGCAGTGTTAATGTACTGTTACTCGTCCACTGCAATGTACTGTCACCAACAGACAGGCATAATATACTGTCATAAGTCCACTGCAATGTGTTGTCACCAACTGACAGTGATAATATACAGTCATACGTGCACTGCACTGTGCTGTTTCCAACAGACAGGGATAATGTATTGTGATACGTCCACTACAACATGTTGTCACCTATTAACAATGGTAATAATTACCATCAATTATTTATTTTCATTCATCTACTAATGTGTTTTGTCACAAATTGACAGTGGTAATTTAATATGAAATGCTTACGGCAATGTCCTGCCACCAATTTCTACCCCGGGTATGAATGAATCAGGATTTGGTCATATTATGCATTAGGTAAAACAATGAAAGCCTTAGATACCAGTCAGCAGTGGAGGGATGATTTACTTGTACATAGATGAATTAATGCAAATCTTGTTTTTGTTGACCTATATTAAACCACATAACTACGTTTTAAAAATTATAATAACACACATTATTATAATGTATTATTTAAACAATATATAAGAGAGCATAATAATATAATGTACACAACAAAATGAAACATCATCACATATTATTTATATAATTTCACTTAGATGATGTCATATACAAATAAAACCTGTTGTATATTTGTGGGTAACACCGCCTCCTTTTGAATATATGCCAGTAAAAAAAGGGACATTGTTTTTATAAGAAATCTCGAACCCAAACTTGTAATGCAGTGTACTGCTTGAATATTTCAAGTCATGCTTTAGGTGCCATTAACACTCAGGGTGTAGGGCTGTAGTACTTACATAAAACAACCACTATGATTATTATGATGATCTAATATGTGGTGGCCATCATCCCAAACACTTGCTATTAATTCATAAGGGCATAGGCCTCAATTTATCATAAATCTTGCATAACAGTTTACAATTGTAAGTTTCCAGTATTATTCCTTTCCCATTTACATTTATGTCTTTTATACATTATGCGTTCAAAAAAACGTTAATGTTGAATAAATCGTGTAGTTGTTGAAGCCATAATGTAAACCCGTTTCTGACTATGTACAAACTATACTGTAGCTAGACTGTACGCCTAATCCAGTGGTTCTCACACTTGTTTGTGCCATTACTGTTACAGTTCAGGTTAGAAATTCACCAGAGGACCTGAATGTTGCTGGAGTCCCAGAAACTATGTCTGAACACTACCATTGTCATCAGGTGTAGGTGGCTGTGGGACATTGAATGGGCCATTTTGTACTTACCTATATTCAGTGTTTCACAGAATCATCTTACAAACTCTGAGTTATAATATTGTTTCCAACATGACAAAGATACCAAAATAAGTTTTGCGCCTCCAATATTACAAATGATGGGTGTGAATTTTTCAAAAAGAAATCTGTTATCAGAATTTTCATTGGAGTTAAAAGTTCGAATATTTAAGCAGCAAAACATATCAATTGTAATTCTCAGCCATGTTCTGGCCAAGTTGAGAGAAGTTTCATTTTATTTGTGATACCGGTAAAAGCTAGAGTTCCTCTCTGATGGCGGCAACATATCCTCTGTACTTGTCAGCTAGTCGTCTTCTGTGTAGAACAGAAATATATCATGAACAGAGTTCGTGTCCCTTCAAAGACTATTAAAACGGTGTGAATTTAGGGCATTTGTTTACAGTGGATATCGTGTTCCCAAACTCCCACCTTTCATCTTCAAAATATTATCCTTTGCAACATAAATTTCAGTTTTTGAAAACTTCTTCACAACATGATTAATCTTGACTTACGCAAACAAAACGCAACCAGCTGATCCCCAATTACACAATGACAATGCCATCAGAAGAGACCCCTGAAATTGCCAAACGACTGCTGACCCAGGGAGCTGTGACACTCTGTATGAGAACCACTGGCCTAGGCTATATTATAATTGTAATAGGATAATAATGCCACTATTACAATATTATCAATTCCTTATTAGCCCGGCTTTCCAAGCCATGGGCCTACAACATTATCTCCAATATTTGTCTTAATTTCCCTACAATATTTATATTTTTTGTTTATATTAAAACATATTCGCGTGTCATAACCAAGCAACTACTATACATATTACATACTGGCATACTTGTAACAAAGATGAACTGCGGTCAAGATCGGTAATGATAACTTGGCTAACATTGACACTGGGAATGGCGAGTCCAGTAAGTATATCTTTCGTCTAGCCTTCAAAGCATCGAAGAATGAAACGTCCGAAAAACACGCTTTTATGTATAAATATGAACACGACGGAAGAGAAAAGTAATCATAGTTGCTGTAAACACAATATAAGTAAAGGAAATCTGATCAATCTTCTTTGCCATTGTATACAAAGAGGTAGGATGCCATCGTATAGAGACAATAAAACGGCGATGCTAACCAGTTCGCATGAGTTGACTGAATGAGGCCGGCTTCAGGTCGATCACTAATAGGATTTGATTTTTGCGTATGTGCGGAGTCTGGCTACCTCCTCTGATTTTCCCTTGTGATGGAACTTAAGGCAGAGCGAATGTCTGCATTGAATCTGAGTAGTTCCCCATGGACTTGTTTTTATTCTATACTAGCCACAAAAAGAAACTGTGCATGATACAAATGTCATTAAATTGTTTAAAAAAAGTGGTTTAAACTGTTCACACAAAAGTGTGATCTAAGTGTAACATTTATGCCATTATTTTCACGTGACAATAACACGATGGCTTTAATGTTGATGCTTAGTCTTTAGTATCAAAGTTTCAGCGGCCAACTTGAAAGTCACAAGATTACTAACGGGTGTGTCCTCCATATGCGTTGATCACTGCAGTGCATCGGCTCCTCGTTGATGAAATAAGATGGGTACGGCACATTTGTGGAATGTCAGGCTTGTGCTTCGTGTGTTTTTCCAGTTGGTTGTAACAGCAGCTCTCCAAACATCTGCTTTGTGTAGCTACAGGCGCATTTTCTTTGTTTTTACACAATGGCGTTGCCTGACCATGCATTATGTAACTTTCCAATGAAAGTATAGTATAGTCTACATGTTCCTGTTTCATGTTAATCGACATTAAACAAAATCAATCCATTGCATTACATTTCGGTGCCCCACCTTCCTATGCACGTTTTCTATTCGTTGCTAGTATATATTTTCAGCTGTGAATACTGTCGTTGGTTTCCAAATGTAATATTTGGTATTTTCGACATAAATGTTGTGCACTCGTTGCATATCGCACAGGTGTATCCAGAGAGCTCGAGGAGCACGTGTCCCTAGACCTTTATAATTTGACCAGTGACTAGACTTTTTTTCAATGTGCCCCCATAGTGCCCCATAACCTTTTCGAATGTGTTCCTTTCAACATAAAAATAAGGTGAAGTTAAGGAGGGATGGCGGCGAAAATATCAACTGCAAATAATATAATTATGTAAAGATGTTCCCGTTTATGTGGATAATGAGTTGTTCGAAACGTAAAATGCAACGTGCTCGTAATCAGTAACCTAACAATCGCAAGAACCACGAACATCTCACGAATTCTTCGACAAAACGGCCCTTTTGTTATGGATTTGGCAATATGGAGAAGACACAGACAGAATAATGATTATGTCTACCCTCGTAACAATAGCACAGCAAGACACATATCGTTTAACAATTCAACACTGTGGTGGTTAGGGCCTATCAATGAACAAACAACCAGTATCTGCGAGCACGCCATGATGTTTAAATTATTATTATTATAAAGCATTTATAGAGCGCCGTGTGTCCGGATAATAAATCTACTGAAAGGCGCTGACAATCGTAGAGTATAAGTAAAATACATTAAATGACCTAAAACATATTAAATACAAATATTAAATAAAAAGGTAAACGAATATGATTTAAAAGTAGTATATACAAATTACGTAAAATGTCAGTTAGATAAACCTGAATAAAAATATATATTTACAAGTGTATATATTATACATAAATTAAATGAATTAGCCGTTTAAATACCTAAAATAAATAATGTGCTTAAATTAAATTATATAAATGCATATAATATGCTAATTAAAAAAATAATAATAAATAAATAAATAACTGCAACCTAAGTACATAACCGATTGACAATATTGCACAAATGTAACTGATGCGGACGGCAAAGTTCTTTGCTGCGGAATTCTGTACCATCTACAGCTTTCGCAAGTGCAAGTGCATCTCCGGCAGACCATATAACACTGCGTTGCCGTAATCAATACGTGACATGACCAAGACGTTCACAATGGTTCTGCAGGCATTAGTGGTAAGACATTTCCGAAATAACGCGATGCTTCGGAGGTGACAATATGCCACCTGGCAAACACGACGCACTTGATTCGTCATCGACGAAATACATGTAGTGATGTAGTTTGTTTTCTAACATTTGGTCAATATTACTGTCGCGACTAACAATTAACTACCAGACATCATTTTGCTAGAAGTGATAATAATATTGAAGGTATGTTGGAGCCGGTTTTTATTGTTACCCCGAGAACCCTAAAAAACATACCTAATTTGGTATATTTTGAGCATTATCTTTCAAACGTTGCAGCTAAGCAAGCTAACGTACACTCCCACCTCCGCGTAACGCTTCGTCACGTCGACCCGTAGATCTACATCAGAACTCCCAGAGTAGCGTGGGCTATGTGGTTGACCGCAACGGTGTCGCTATTTAATGACATACTTGTCTTATCATGTTGTAGACAATTTTACGAGCAGCTACAATTGAATAGGTTCGAACGGGTTGCCGAAAACACAAATTTATTCAGGTGGGCCTATGCACTAAAGATTAACCTGCTTGACAACCTAATCCACGAAACTCTTGCCTACAGTAAGATATAAGAAATCAAGCTGTTCATGTCACGTCATCAACAAACGTTGAGAGGCGTTACACAGACAGAACATACCCAAAGAAGCATTTTTATTGTAAAAATCACATTCCCGAACACTGCTTTGTGTATGTGGTGCATTTGAAACATTTCACATCGGTATGTGAATTGTGGTCCACACTATCACATTTGTAAGGTTTCTCCCCGGTGTGGATACGGACATGCTTCTGAAGACTTCCACTTCGTGAGAATTGTGCTCCACACGTATCACATTTGTAAGGTTTCTCCCCGGTGTGCATACGGACATGCGTCCGAAGACTTCCATTTCGTGAAAATTGTGCTCCACACGTATCACATTTGTAAGATTTCTTCCCGGTGTGGACACGTACATGCTTCTTCAGATTACCATTTTTCGAGAAGTGTACACCACACGTATCACATTTGTAAGGTTTCTCCCCGGTGTGAATACGGACATGCGTCTGCAGACTTCCACTTAGTGAGAATTGTGCTCCACACGTATCACATTTGTAAGGTTTCTCCCCGGTGTGGATACGCACATGCCTCTGCAGACATCTACTTCGTAAGAATTGTGCTCTACACGTATCACATTTGTAAGGTTTCTCCCCAGTGTGGATACGGACATGCGTCTTCAAATGACCACTCGTTGAGAACTGTGCACCACACGTATCACATTTGTATGGTTTCTCCCCGGTGTGGGTACTGACATGCGCCTTCAAATGACCACTTTTTGAGAACTGTGCTCCATACGTATAACATTTGTAAGGTTTCTCCCCGGTGTGGATACGGACATGCGTCTGCAGACTTCCACTTAGTGAGAATTGTGCTCCACACGTATCACATTTGTAAGGTTTCTCCCCGGTGTGGATACGCACATACCTCTGCAGACATCTACTTCGTAAGAATTGTGCTCCACACGTATCACATTTGTAAGGTTTCTCCCCAGTGTGGATACGGACATGCGTCTTCAAATTACCACTCGTTGAGAACTGTGCACCACACGTATCACATTTGTATGGTTTCTCCCCGGTGTGGGTACGGACATGCGCCTTCAAATGACCACTTTTTGAGAACTGTGCTCCACACGTATCACATTTGTAAGGTTTCTCCCCGGTGTGGATACGGACATGCGTCTGCAGACTTCCACTTAGTGAGAATTGTGCTCCACACGTATCACATTTGTCAGGTTTCTCCCCAGTGTGGATACGGACATGCGTCTTCAAATGACCACTCGTTGAGAACTGTGCACCACACGTATCACATTTGTATGGTTTCTCCCCGGTGTGTGTACGGACATGCGCCTTCAAATGACCACTTTTTGAGAACTGTGCTCCACACGTATCACATTTGTATGGTTTCTCCCCGGTGTGGGTACGGACATGCGCCTTCAAATGACCACTTTTTGAGAACTGTGCTCCACACGTATCACATTTGTAAGGTTTCTCCCCGGTGTGAACACGTAAATGCTTCTTCAGATTTCCACTTTGTGAGAAGTGTGCTCCACACGTATCGCATTTGTAAGGTTTCTCCCCTGTGTGGATACGGACATGCTTCTGAAGACTTCCACTTCGTGAGAATTGTGCTCCACACGTATCACATTTGTAAGGTTTCTCCCCGGTGTGGGTACGGACAAGCGCCTTTAAATTTCCACTTTTTGAGAACTGTGCTCCACACGTATCACATTTGTAAGGTTTCTCCCCGGTGTGGATACGGACATGCGTCTGCAGTCTTCCACTTAGTGAGAATTGTGCTCCACACGTATCACATTTGTAAGGTTTCTCCCCGGTGTGGATAAACACATGCCTCTTCAGACATCTACTTCGTAAGAATGGTGCTCCACACGTATCACATTTGTATTGTTACTCCCCGGTGTGGGTACGGACATGCGCCTTCAAATGACCACTTTTTGAGAACTGTGCTCCACACGTATCACATTTGTAAGGTTTTTCCCCGGTGTGGATACGGACATACGTCCGAAAACTTCCATTTCGTGAAAATTGTGCTCCACACGTATCACATTTGTAAGATTTCTTCCCGGTGTGGACACGTACATGCTTCTTCAGATTTCCACTTTGTGAGAAGTGTGCTCCACACGTATCGCATTTGTAAGGTTTCTCCCCTGTGTGGATACGGACATGCTTCTGAAGACTTCCACTTCGTGAGAATTGTGCTCCACACGTATCACATTTGTAAGGTTCCTCCCCGGTGTGGATACGGATATGACTCTGCAGATTTCCACTACGTGAGAATTGTGCTCCACACGTATCACATTTGTAAGGTTTCTCCCCGGTGTGGATACGGACATGCGTCTGCAGACTTCCACTTCGTGAGAACTGTGCACCACACGTATCACATTTGTAAGGTTTCTTCCCGGTGTGGGTACGGACATGCGTCTTCAAATGACCACTCGTTGAGAACTGTGCACCACACGTATCACATTTGTATGGTTTCTCCCCGGTGTGGGTACGGACATGCGCCTTCAAATGACCACTTTTTGAGAACTGTGCACCACACGTATCACATTTGTAAGGTTTCTCCCCGGTGTGGATACGGACATTCTTCTGCAGATTTCCATTTTGTGAGAATTGTGCTCCACACGTATCACGTTTGTAAGGTTTCTCCCCGGTGTGGATACGAACGTGGTTCTGTAGATTTCCACTTTGTGAGAATTGTGCACCACAGGTATCGTATTTGAAGGTTTTTTTCTCAGTGTGAATACAGATATGCGTCTTCAGATTTCTAATTTTTGAGAACTGTGCACCACATGTGTCACATTTGAATGGTTTCTCTACAGTACTCGAGTACACAATCACAGACATAATTAAACTGTTTTTGTTTCGAACCTTTTCACACACACATTATTTTGTATTGTGCTGTTGTCCTCGATGCACTATTGCAAACAAACACATAAACGTGTTATCACTAGTGTACATCACATATGAAGAGTTTCTCACTAGTCGTAGTGTTTACGAAAGTGGCACATTACAGTTTCAAAACAACATTGTTAAAACAATTTCCACAAGTGTCACATTTAAAAATCTGTCTCAATGTGCAGCTTTAAACCGTTCCTCGGAAAAGAATGTCTTCCACGTGTGTCAAACAGAGGTTTCTCAATTATATGAGAAAGCAAACAAACCTTTATATCTGCTGCACAACTGTCACACTTGAATGGTTCCCCGACACATGGAGTTGATGTCTGCATAAACGCTAAATATTGTGCCATAAGTCATTCCGTCACATGTTTTCTTGTTTTTGTGTTGACATTGTGTGACGTGCTTCGATGTCCTATGTCGTACTGGTGCACACACCGTGACAGTTGTTGTTGTCAATGCCCGCGAGATTTTTCAGCTTTGATACTTTATTGTTGACAGTTCTGTCACAAACATTTGTGAGTTCTGAAACAAAATAAAAGTTAAGTGACACCATCAGACGTCGTTTGAAAAAGGCTAACTATAAACAACATATAATAAAGAACAGTGTGGAAGACCGGGACAATTGTATTTTGGAGAAACAGGAGATATTTATTTGTCGCAAATACACAATACAGATATGGTAGGAAAACAAAAGAACATGTAATATAAGGGAAGGGAGACTCCTACTGAGAATAATTATAGTCGCTGTCCTAAGAGCCACTCTGAAAGGCAATTTCATCGATTATTTTTAGAAGAAGAAGAATTTGTTTTATTTGACCCAGACATTTCAAATATTACATACAATACATCCATGTAAAAATTAAATAATACAAATACATAACCTTATGGTAAACATGGTATAATGTATGACAAATAACGAAAAGTAGGGTCAGGAGACTCCTCTAAGACTGTGGTAGTCGCTATCGAGGAGCCACCTTTTGTAATAAAACTTTAACTGAAGCAATACATCACCTAATCAAATTCTTCCAGAATAAAAAACCATAATATGTATGCATGTGTGTAGTGTAAGCACGCTTACATGATTATTGAGTTTGTCGTTTAGGCACTGTTTTTTTGACAAGTTGACAGGTGGTTGTCGGTTCTTAATTTTGCATACATATATAGCAATTTTGACTGGTGCATGTTACTTGATAGTTTTGTAAAAAATAAAGTTTAACATACTTGGCAAATCCTTGTGAACTGTGTGTACTAAGCTTTTCTTTGACAATATCAGGAATGGTATTTAATAAAAGTGGCAAATTATGCCTAAGACATTTCTTAGCAAATTCATGTTTAATTTTATAAGTGTATATTTTATTTTTTACTCTTGTATTATGATTATGTACCTCATAGTTAAACATTATCCTCCAGTTTTGTAAATAAACTGGTAAGTCATTATGTAAATATTTATAGTAAAATTGTTATTGTTGTAATTTAAGAATGTCATCTACTTTTAACAAGTTGAGTTTTTTTGTGAAGTGGTTCTGTGTGGGAAGTATCATTACTTAAGATAATAATTCTCAGGGCTTCTTTTTGAAGTTTTATTATTCAATTTTTTTGATAGCCCCAAACCATTATGCAATAATTAATGTGTGGCACTATTAAAGAATTATATAATATTATTTTAATATGAAGAGGTAACACATGTTTCAATTTATTTAAAATGACAATTTTTTTTAGAACAAGCATTTTATATTTTTCAGTGTGGTTTTTCCTGTTTAGATTTTTATCTATAATTAAACCCAAAAAATTAAATTCTTTGACTTGTTCAATATTTACATTGTCTGTCTTCAGAGTAAGTGTCTGTATATTTTTCTTTGCCTTTTGAAATGTCATGTATTTAGATTTTGCTATGTTTAGCGATAATTTATTTATTTTTAGCCATTCATTTATTTTTTAAAGTTCTTCATTTATTAAAGATTCTAAATTTTCGTCATGTATGTTATCGCTGAAAGTATTTAGTGTACTTGATAGAGTTGTATCATCAGCATACATTATGAAATTAAACATTTTACTGGCTTGTGCAAAATCAGTGATATATATGATGAATAACAGGGGTCCTAAGATTGAACCTTGTGGTACACCTGTTGTTATTGATAACATATTTGATTTTATATTGTCAATTTCCGTATATTGTTTATGATTTGTTAGGTAACTGCAGAATAAGTTCAGATTTGTTCCATGTATACCATAATATTTCAATGTGTCAATTAAAATTAAATGGTCAATGGTATCAAAGGCTTTGGAAAGATCTAGGTAAATATTAATGGGTATTTCATCCTTATCCATTTTCGTTATTATTATATCTATTAATTCTAGTGCTGCGTATTCAGTTGAATGTTTAGGTCGGAATCCATACTGATGGTCAAAAAAAAGCTTAGTCTTTTAAATAAGATAATAATTGGTAAAAAATAAGAATAGATATGGGTCTATAATTATTGAATACTGCTGGCTCACCTTTTTTATAAATGAGAATTACCTTATCAATTTTTAGTTTATCAGGGAATATTCCTGTGGTTAATACTTGATTTGTTATTAAAGTTAAAGATTTGGTTAATGCAGGTTCAAGCATTTTTAGCAGTTTGGTAGATAGGCCATCACACCCACAGCTACTTTTGTTGGGTAGATTAATTATTGTTCTTTTTGTGGTATCTTCTTCAACATATTTAAATGTAAAATTACAGTTTACTATTTTATTTAGATAATATGAATGATCATGAATGCCTGTGTATTTAATATCATTAGCCAGATTACTACCTATATTGGTAAATAATGTATTGAATTTATTTGCAATTTATAATTTGTCTGCCACAATTGAATCGGATTCTTTAAAATATTTTGGAAATGATTTATTAATTTTATGTTTAGATAGGATTTCATTTATAGTTTTCCAAGTGTTTTTTTATATCAAATTTAAATTGATTAAAACATTTGTCAAAATATGATTGCTTTCCTTTGGGAAAACTTCTTTTCAAAATACTATTGTATGTTTTTAGATTAATCAATAATACGCCATATTCAGAAGATTCAGGGTTTGTGATTTTTAATTGTTTGTAAAGTTTGTCTCTGTATCATATTGAGGTTAGCAAGCCTCGAGTTATCCATATAGATTTTTTTATTTTTTATTTATTAAATTTCACTAATTTGCTAGTCATATATTAATTTTTAGCTTGATTTATTTCATTGATGATAATGTTATAATTATGGTTTGGATTAGCATTTGAACTTGTATCTAATTTTTTTTTTCTTCAGAAGAGATTATATCATTTCTGACTTTTAACATAGCCTCTTTATTTTTTACATTAACTCGTATACATTTTTTAGTATGTTCCTCTTTTAGAGTAGTGTTCATAAGCATAAACTATGGTGGATGATCAGAAATGTTTTTAATTAATATTCCTGCTGTACTTTTAAAAATATGCTTTGTTAAATTTAAAAAAAATATCAATAAGTGTACCTGTACATGTTGTGAACCTTGTAGGAAGAGTAATTTGGGGTAAGAGACTAAATGAAGTTAACATGTCAAAGAAAGTGCTACAGTGTTGTTGCTCGTTTATTTTTAGCATATTTATATTGTAGTCCCCTGCAAGAATAAGGTTGTTGTTTTTATGATGTTGCATAGATGATATGACCATTGTAAATTCATTAATAAATTCGTTATAGTTTTCATTTATTTTAGTTAAAGACCTTGGAGGCCGGTATATATTTCCTATAGTGACTGTTTGCGATAAGCCTCCTCCATTTACGTGTATTGTTTGTCCCTCCCATTGTTCATACATATTTAATTTCATCTTTACTTCATAATCAAAGTGTTTATCTATATATATTAATAATCCTCCTTTGGTGCTGCAACTTTTTCCTTGGGATATACAGTCATATCCATTTAATTGAATTAGTGATAAGTCATCATTATCAGATAACCAACTCTCTTGGAGACATATTATGCTAAATTTAAAATTTAAGCAAGACAAGTCATTTACAAATGCCTCGAGCTCACTAAACTTTGCATTAATGGACTGTATATTTGAGCTTAGGATACTGAAATGTTAATTTTTGTTTTGAACTAACAAATTAAATTTTTCAAAATCATAATATGACGATCGGCGTATTGTTGGCAATTCATTATTTTGATGAACAGTATTAATGATGTTTAGAATATTATTTAGACAATTATTTGTAATACCACCTGTAAATTGGAGAAAAGTTTCGTCAGTTATCATTTCAGTGTATTTTAAATTTTAATGAAACCAGCATATTTTCAATGTGCAGTAATGTTTCAATGAGAGTGTGTGCCTTTAATGTTTGAGTTACTAGATTTTGTTTAATAATATTTGTATTTTGTTCATGTAAAGCTAAAGCGGTGCATGATAAGTAGCTACTTAAAGTGTCAGAGATAGAAAAGAAACAGATTATGTTTAGAAAAAAATACAAGAAAAAAGGCAATGTAATAGAAAAAAGTCAGGACCATTTGACAAGATGGCCCGAGAAAAAAACAAACAAACAAACAAACTTAAGAATAAAACTATTTCTAGAGGTAGGAGCTAATGCATTGTAATGCATTCTAACCTACACATTTCCAACAATTATAAATGCAAAAAAAATGCAAAAAGGTTATTATATTATAACAAATAAAAAGTCACATGTGGAAAATAAATAAACATTAAACAGAAAACGAATCACAAGTCACGACACAAGTGAGTGACAAATTGCACTAAGAGATTAAAATAAAAATGATATAAGATATTTAAAAGAATAACAAAACAAGATATTGAAAGTAAACGTACGTTAATACAAAAGCAGGTACCCTTTACCCAACTTTTTTACATACATATAATTCCTATAGCAGACATTACAAATGCTAATACAATGTAATTCATTTTAACCAACACATTTCCAATATATATATAAATGCATAGGTTATTATATTATAATAAATAAAAAGTCATGTGGAAAATAAAGAAGCATTAAACAGAAACCATATCGCAAGTCACGATACAAGTGAGTAGCAAACTGCACTAAGATATATTTAAAAAAAAAGTTGATATAGGGAACACTGCAAATAACAAAACAAGATATTGACCAACTTATTTACAAACATACAGTTCATACAGCAGACATTGCCAATCGCAGAACTAGATTTCGTGTCGGTCAGAAATGTCACGTGAGCAATAACTAATTGTTCACATCATTATCACCGTCATTTGGTGCTATGCCTTGCATGTCATTGGTACTTGTCCAGCTCATTCGAGGTGTATATCCTGTGAATCACGTTGTTGACATCCTTGATTACAATGTTCCCATTGTACGTCCAGCAGTCTCTGATTTTGTTTGCCTTTTTCAACACTGTTGTTGCGTAAGCCAACTTTGTGCGCATTGTTGTCAAATCTTCATTTATGAAGATCTTCAAACTTCGCTCGGCTACTCGTTCGTTCTTTTGTTTAAGTGAAGCTCTTGACTGAAACACTTTGTCGCGTGTCTTCTCCGATTTGAAGCGGACGATTACGGGTCGCGGCCTGGTGGAGGTGTCCGTTTTGCGACCAATTCTGCGTACCCGTTCAAAGTCGCTGGGCAATAAAGCAGGACTGATTTTCATGTGCTCGTTACAAATTTCTATGAGCTTTGACTCAAGGTCCTCCCCATGACCTGTCTCCTCAATGCCACTGAAACGTAGGTTTGCCCTACGGCCATATTGTTCATTGTCATCAATTTGGTTCTGGAGATGAGTAACCTTATCTTCAAGCAGTGCAATTTTATTGTTTTTTTCATCCAGTTGCTGTTGAAAGTGTTTGAACGTTTGTCTCAATTCACGAATCTCTTTGGCGAGTTCATCCGGAAAGATAATCTGTTTCATTTTGTTCAGCACCGCTGAATCATTGAGGGCTGCAATTAGTCTTAGAACTAACTGATCTTCTTGGTTGTCCTCGGCATTGCTTGCTCTACGCGACCTCGGCATATTGTAAGCCAACTTGCAAACGCAGTCATGTGGAACACAATAAGAAGTGGGTGTCTACAGTTCCACTGTCCGGCGGTGTTTGCCAGTGCCAGACGTTGTTACGTAATGCACCCTGCTACACAGGCACACACTGACACTGAAGCGTAATGTGCGTCGATTTCAGGCTTAGCCTTAAGGCGTAATGTGCGTCGATTTCAGGCTTAAGTTATGGAACTAATAGCAGCTAAGCAATCTCCATCTAGCACTTTCACAAAGTCCGAAAAGTTCAGCGTGCTGTATCTCCTTCGGTCAATCACCCACCTTGAAAATCTCCACACTCCAACGCCTCTCCACTACAAAAACTAGTCAAAGCTCGGGACACACCAGAATACACGTCTATCCACGAGCAGCCATCTCTTATTTGATTGATAAAAGAAGGCATGGACTGCTTCAATTCAACACGACGTCTACATCATAAACAGCCTGTGTTGACTGAGATGGATGTACACCTAAAGCATTGTGGAAACTCGCTGAAACGTTAAAGATCCTTACAACTTCAACAAACATGCCATGAGTTAAACTGTAACTGCGACTGTAACTAATTCAATGGTCGTACTATTTCAATTGATATAAGTGTTGGGAAGTCTTCGTTTTTCATAGTAGACCTAGCGCATACCTTAATGAAATAGGAAGTCACGAATGCGCAGCAAGATTTACATCAACGCCTAAGAACGTTGTGTAAAACTAATATATATTAACACATAGAGTGAGCTAGTGATAAAGACAAAATGACAGAAAAAACAACAGAGAGAATATTGGACGGAGGGAGGGAGGTGTATGAGAGTGGACGGTGGGAGAGAGAGAGAGAGGGGGGAGAGAGAGAGAGTGATTGAGTGACTGAGTGGGTCAGTGAATAAATGACTAAAAACAGAGAGACATAGAGACAAAGGGGAGAGAGAGAGGAAGAGAGGAAAACGGAGAGGGAGAGAGATATAGGGTGGGAGAGAGAGAGAGAGAGAGAGAGAGAGAGAGACAGACAGACAGACAGACAGACAGACAGACATAGACAGACATAGAAAACACAGACAGAGACAGGGAGAAAAACCGTCACACAGGCAAACATATATAGACAGAGACAGACAAACTGAAGGATGAGAAAGCGAAAAACCGTGATCTAGTGTATATACTAAACCACACACTTGAGTGTGCGAGCGTACACACACGCACGCACACACACGCACACACAAACACACACACAAACATAAACACATGCGCATACATACACATACATACACATGCATGCATGAACGCACGCACACATGTATGCATGCATGTATGCGTGTTTCCCGTTCTAAAAACACTTATATCCGTACATGCGTTCTTACCTGCTTGCCTACACGCTTACTTGCGAGCGTGAATACATACTATTATGTGTGCATATTAACGTGTGTACATGAGTACAGACGAACACGTTACTGCTTGCATTCGTACTAAACTAATTGTCTACTTGAGTGCATGCGCTACAACATTTTTTTGGAAAACCACCATGAATTACTAAGACAAGCTATTTCGTTTAGGACCACACGGAGGCTGTATTTTATAGGAATGTTACCAGCCGAGCGCAAAAACAACAGGAGGCATTTGTGACGCGCGCTGTGGCAGTTGCAGAGACGCACGGTATCACGCGGCTCATTGTGTAGATTTATGCCGTCTCGTATTCTTGTCCAGACTCCACGCCGTTCGTGCCTTTGTGAAGAATTGTATAGTTCCGACATTTCGCTCAGACACCTGGGGACCATTTCACGAAGACAGTGAGCTCATAGGGGAACCAGTCATTAGAAGAATCCGTTGATAACTTAAAGCAGTTTTATCAAAATGCAAAATACTGGTACTGTATTACCAATGAAACTATTTCCGTAACACACCGGCGAAAATGTGCTGGTAACGCATCGTTGTGTTGGCAGATGTCAATATACAATGTCACTATTACGGAGCGAAATTCGGACAAGTGAGCTCACAAAAATGTTAGTGGAACGGTCCGCAGACCAACAAATTTCCCCCTTTCTTGTGGTGATACGTCGACGTCTTCTCCACAATGTTTACACTTAGAACGCACATAAATTATGAGTAGGTCCGGTACACACACTCGCAAGTTTATGACGACCTGCAGAAAAGTAATCAAGACCGCGGCCCTAGGGGAAAAAATTGCAGCATGTTCCATATGACAATATCGTCGCCAACTCGTTAGTCAGATTGACGTAGACGACAGCCGGAGGACAACAAAACAACACCAAAGAAAAAAAAATTATAGCATGTTACACGTCACTGGACGTTTTTCCGTATAATTGTATTGTAAACATTCAATACAAACACACTGGGATGCCAACAACTGATCGGAACTCACATACTTCTGCCAAAATAATACTATCTTTGATAGTGGAGCTACCGCAACGACCTCCCCGTCAAATGCGGAACAGTCGTAACAGACATCATACACCGTCAGTAGTGTTACATTTCGGCTACGTGTATGGTGGTTATCGGCGGACAGGCTATAATGAACATCACCAGCAAATATATTCTCAATCCACCGAGTTAAGTGAGAGATCCGGTTCCTGTTATGTGGTCGTGGCAGCACTGACACGCGTAGGGGGTTTCATTTATAGCGATTCGGTTGGGTGATGTGGTCGTACTGTTGCTGCCTGGTACTTCGATGTTGTCTTCCCGTGTAGTGGTAGCGTTAGTTGTTCTGGTGCTGGTGGTATTGGCTGGATCCTCGTTTGTGTCTCCCCGTATGCGCCGCTAATGCTGTCTTGTATTACTGGTGTTGTATTGGATTATGGCACTGTCAAATGTTTCATTGCTATCTTCCTGTGTAACGTTTTAGTCTGTTTGATGGCGATTTTGATTGTGTTGTGTTTGGCAGTATGTGTTATCTTTGTGACGATAGTAGTAATTATGTTAACAAGTCGGCGAAGATTCGGCAACAGGAGGAACACCTGCGTGTTGTACAGATGGAGCGATGCCTGTAAAACACCATCCTGAAAGTCGTCAAGGTACTTTCTCGTGTCAAGGAAGTGTGGCCTGTTTGGTGTGTGCTGCGAAGCCATACCAAAACAGGTCAACTTCCTCATCGACGAGGCCCACATTGTGTCGAAGGGGTCGAATGCTGTCATTTCATTCCTTGACTTCTTCTTCACAAGGTATGCCCTGGGAAAGACCGATGCCAGCCTGCATTGCGACAACTGCGCGGGGCAGAACAAGAATCGGTACATATTGTGGTACTGTGCCTGGAGAGTGCTGACCGGCCAGCACAGGTCCATATCCCTCCACTTTCTTGTTGCAGGGCACATATAGTTTGCCCCTGACTTGTTCTTTGGTCTGCTGAAACAAGCTTTCCGAAGCCACGATGTCTCCTGCCTCGCAGGCCAAGAGGCAGTTGTCAACAATAGTGCCGAAGTCAACGAAGCGCAGCTCGTCGGACAAGAGGATGGCGAGAGGTTCGTTGCGGTCCACGACTGGCAGGCCCACCTTGGCGGCAACGTCAAATCTCTGCCTGGCATAAAGCAATACCACCACTTCCGCTTCCATGCAGACACGCCGGGCGTCTGTTTTGTGAAACGGACGGCAGACGGTGAGGAAATGGCGGTCAACCTGCTGACAACCAACATCAAGGCGGTCCCCAGAAACAGACTAGCGGTCCTGCTGCCAGCAGGTTTGGACAGCAAGCGGCAGTGGTACCTGTACCGGCAGATTCGACAGTTCTGCCGAGAGGACACGCAGGGCGTAATGTGTCCTCATCCTGGTGTGCCTGAGGTGTGGCTAATCTTATTTATGCTGTCTATCTCCATCACTTTAATCCTTCTAAACACTTTTGTATCATCTGCAAAGTTTAAACCTTGCTTGTTATATCACCATCCAAATCGTTGATATATATTAAGAATAATATAGGTCCTAGTACTGATCCCTGTGGTACCCCTCTCAATACCGATTTCCAGTTTGAAGCCTCCCCATCTATTACTACACGTTGTCTTCTGTCAATCAGCCATTTTTTATTCAGTTTATTATACCATTTCCTATGCCATGGGCCTTTCGTTTAAGCAGTAATCTTTAATGTGGTATTTTGTCTAAAGCTTTTTGGAAATCTAAGTAGACGACATCTACTGGTGATCCCTCATTTACCCACTCAGTGATATCTTCCAAAAACATAACATATTTGTTAAGCATGACCTCGCTTTTAAAAACCCATGTAGAGATGGGTTTATCAAGTTATGTTTAACAAGAAAATCCACCATGTGATCTTTAATTAGTCTTTCTAATAATTTGCAAATCACTGATGTTAAACGCACTGGTCTATTGTTCTCTGACTTGTTTCTCGAACCTTTTTTAAATAATGGTATAATGTTTGCCTCTTTCCATTGTAAAGGAACCACTCCCTCTTCTAATGACAAATTGAAAACTGTTGCAAGCGGTATGCTAATTTGTTCTTCAATTTCTAGTAGTAGTTTAGGCGGAATCCCATCCTCTCCAGGTGATTTATTATCCTTCATAGCCCTTATTTTCTTAGCTACCATTTCCGGGGTTACAATTAATTGTCCTAAATAGTCTGAATCTGCCCCTTGAACTTAGCCTCTGGTACTGGCAGTGAACTAATATCTTCCCTGGTAAACATTGAACTAAAATATTCATGCAGGTCTTCTGCCATTAAGAATCCCTCTGATATTATATTCACAGCAATATATTCCATACCTTATCCTGAACTTTCTGTTTGCTTCGAACATACGCATAAAAACTCTTGCTGTCATGTTTTATATTACTAGCTAATTTTTTTTCATTGCTTTTATTTGAATTTAGAATTTTAGCTGTAGCTTCATTATGTGGTTCTTTATTAATGTTGTAGTCTTCATCATTCCCAGTACATATATATGACTTCCACATAATTTGTTTATACTTAATTTTTGTAATTACTTCTTTCGATAAGTGTTTCTTTTGGACCGTTTTCCTTGATGTTTGAAGGGTACAAATTTATCGACTAAGCACTTACTTTCACTCTTTAATATATCCCAGCATTATGTTGCTGTCTTATTTTTCAGTGTGTTATTCCAGTCGATCTTTGCCAGATATTTCCTCATGTCCTTATACCTTCCTTTGTGGAAATTTCTCCTATACTGCTTTTCACTATTCCTTTCTGGTTTTACTTTAATGGTAAAATGTATCTGGTTGTGATCACTACTCCCAGTGGCTCACATATATTGCCATTGTCAACTAATTCATTCTGTGAGGACAAAATTATGTCTAACACATTCTCACCCTGGTTGGTTCTAGCAGATGTTGAGAAAAGAAAGTATCTTGAACAAAAACTAAAAACTTGTGGTACTCACTTCCCATACTCTGTAGAAATTTCCATTTTATGTGCCCATGGTTACAATCCCCCATAATAATACAGTCCCGTTTGCTTAGTTCCCTTATATCGTTTTGTATTTTTTCATTATCTTCTATGCTTATGCTTGGATTTCGATAAACTAACCCAACTGTTAACGTTAAGTTCCTTGTAACTATGTTACACCAAACAGCTTCTTCGCAATCTTCTTCTCTCTCTAATAATATATTCTTCAATATATAAAATAAATCCACCTCCCTTTCTTCCTATTCTATCTCTCCTAAACATTACACATCATGTCAGTCCCAATTCGGCATCTGACATATCGGTGGTGGTCCAGGATTCGATTGTACTTATTATGTGAGGGTCGATATCTTCTACCATAATGTTTAGCTCATTTCTTTTGGTTACTATACTCCTTGCACTTAAACAAACACATTTATATCCACCTTCAGAAGAGTTTTCCAGACTGTTATATGCCTATTTATTTGTGCTGTCTTTATCTATGCTTCCAGTTTCAGGCTTCTCTGTGAGTCCCCCCTGCGAATCTAGTTTAAATAGATGCAACCTGTCAACTGTCAACAGATCGCACCAGATTCTCTGAGAAAACTGTTGCCCCTTTCCATTAAGATGGAAGCCATCTCTCGTGTACATATTTTCCCTCCCAACAAAGAATTCCTGTAAATCTATGAATCCCACCCCCTCTTCTTCACACATCTGATATGGTAAACTTACCAACGCTGCGCGATAGACGCATTGAATTGTGTAAAACGTATTTCGCTAGAATGAAGCGTAGCGAGCACAAACAGAATACGCTGCAACCAAATACTCGAAATGTGCCGTATACGCTAAGATCATTCAACGAGTTACCCGTCCCAATGGCGTACACAAATCGTTACAACAACTAATTAATTCCATGGTGTTTAATACACTGCCAGAACACTTAATTATTTTAGTGTATGTCTTGACAGTCACTGTTAACATTTAAACTAAATGATTTAGTCTTAGTGTATTTAAAGTATCTTAATGTTTAATGAAAGATAGTAAAGCAGTGATAATGTACACGTTTTAATAAAAAGCGCCTCATTCTTCACTGGGCGATTTTGTGTAATTTATTTGACAGTATATTTAGTGTTGAGTTAATTTTATTGACTACAAAATGTTTTATGAGTATTGTAATATAAGGTTGTGTCGCCTTGTAACAGTTTGATACTTGTGTGAATTTTGTTTTTTTATGGTGAATGTATGTACAGTCCAACTGAAAAGTTGCAAATAATAATAAATATATTTTATTCTAAAAAAATAACTCCCTCCCTGTTTTGCAGTGTGCCGTGACATACACACACATATGCTGCTTTACCGACTCGAATAATTATTACACTCAATGGGGCGTCCATGTTGTTTCTTTCAGCCTATCTTGCCCGAACCGAGTACTGCTTTTGTATATACTTGTTTCTTTGACACTGTCAGAGCTGGGTTGTATTCGCAGGCATACATTTGAGTATGTTAATAGTGATGGTATTGATAAGACAGTGGCTACTATCCGATGTGGGTGTGTGTGCGTGTGTATGTGAGTGTTGGTATGCGTGTGTGGATGGTTGTATGTACGGTTGTGTGTACATGTGTGTACGTGCGTGCGCGCGTTCTTGCGTGCGAGCGTGTGTGCATGTGTGTGTGTATTCGTGCGTGCGTGTGTGCGTGTGCGTGTGCGTGTGCGTGTATTCGTGCGTGCGTGTGCGTGTGTGTGTGTGGGTGTGTGCGTTTGTGTTTGGGTTAATCTTAACGGTTCATTCTTAGACAGCTTGCATAACAGGCGCCAAACGTTCGTGGATTACTGTGTGCCCCGTCGAAAGAGTAACGCCAATTTAATTTGTATTTCAAAATTCCCCGCGGTTATTGGTTCTTATCAGTTTTAGGGTTCCTTCCGTACTCTCGATGGATGCAGATTGATTCTTTATGACGTCGCGCATATTTTCTGCTAGTGTTCCAATGAGTGTCGATACGTTCTATTCGGGTTAAGTTTACGTAATACACAAACAATGTTCAAATTTACGTAATAACAACTGCCATTACCGAATATTCAGAGAATCCGTTTTCTGCGTATGTGTGTACATAGCTCCACCTGAAGGACGGACATTTTGCTAGCATACATAACTGGTGTAGTGCACGTATAATCCCCCCTAAGGTATAGACCACCTCACTGTATGAGTCTCCGCCTCCCTCATCAACCGACGTAGACTGTTTCACATTATCTTATATGAACAGTGGATTTAAGTATTGAAGAATCTGGAGTAACTTAGTTGCGGCGAAAAAAGTCTTCGATTCGTACCATTGGTGCTTTTGCCGCAAATAACTTCCATGAATAATTAGCTTTGTCACCAATACCAACATTCAACTGAACAACGGCGCTAGATATGTCCTACGACAAACTGTCGGCTGAAAACGTCTAACGCAGCACACTTTCTCATACGCCGGATCACATGTGTGTGCATTTACCATGGTTGCATACAATTAGCAAATAATGCATGTGCAGACTATATATATATATACTACATTACACAAAAATGTTTCACTGTTTAAGTGGCGACTTATTTACAGGTCGCAGGATTTTTGTAATTAGTTCACATAATTATTATGTTATTATTGATCATATATAGCAAATTTGGTAGAGATCAAATGAATCTGTTAACTACTGTAGCTAAATGTCAAGGGGTAGCTTGCAGTGCAATTCATACAAACATTCGTTGTGAAGAAAGTGGACCGCTGTTAGTTAATATGTTTTAGAAAAGCCGACGTCTACTAACATAACACACTGATAACAGTGCTGTGGAGTCTTTTCATCGCAGAGCACACTGTGATATTGTCGAGTCTTTCGCCTGTCGCCTGTCGGTGCTAAGTCGATAATGTTTCTGTGTCAAGCGCTCCCGTGCAACAAGCTTTACTCTGAGAGTAGCACTATCGGTACCGTGTTAGTAGGCCGTCAGTGTCAGTAGCCTTACGTACAAGTATCCTTCCCTTGCCAGTAACCTTTCGGTGTCGAATCCTCAACATTTCAAAGTGCTGCCATTATACTTGTTTCGTGAAAGTATTTTCTATGACGCACGAAAGCATGAAGCGAATCGAGATATGATCAAATCCATTGCCTAATTATCAACGCAAGCCGGAACACCATCGTCTTTTTCAAAGTATATGATAGCTTAATGTAACAGAGCAGATATCGTGCGGCTGCTAAACATAACTAATGTGCTTGTTTGACTGTCAATAGCCCCACATAACCGAAACACTTGGGGGTCGGCTATGTCGCGTTGATACGTCGACACACATCGTTGCACAGCTATGCAGCTAGTGTGATTCTTTGAAGCCGATCTCAGCTCTGGATTTTGAGTGTGTGTGTGTGTGTGTGTGTGTGTGCGTGTGTGTGTTTGTGTGTGGGTTTGTGTGCGTGTTCGCGTGCGTGCGTGCCTGTGTGTACGTGCGTGCGTGTGTGTTCGTGGGTGTCTGCGTGAACGCTCCGGTTTACAAAAAAGTGGCGTGTGTGGGTTATATGTGAGAGACAGAGTGTGCTTATTTTGTTGTGTTTGTGTGTATGTTGCTGTGCATGTATGTTTGTGCGTGTGTGTGCGTGGGTATGCGTTAGTTTGCGCACGCATGTGAGTGCGGTGCGGTTGCGTGCAGGCTGTTTGTTTATATTTGCATACCAATGTATACCCTTGTAGCCGTGGGCCATCAGAGATATAATGGCGCGTGTTTTGCCGCCTAATGACATCTCAACGACGAGATACGATCCACTGATTGTCCACTGATAACAGGTCACACGCAACACCAACGTGTCATCGTGACTGCTGGAGGGATTGGTCATGATATCATCCGACAATTCTTCCTTATTTAGCAACATCGAATGTCGCTCACTCATGTCTCGCTCGAGGTATTAAAGATGGACTAGCGATACTCGCTGTTGCTCACCTGTATATTTAAATTCGTGTGCATTTACTCAGAGCGCGATTGTTATCGTGTTCATGTATGAATTCGGGTTCAATTGCAAGATGACTTTGTATGTATTTAAGTGTCACGATTAATTTATATGTCCTACGTTACTCGCTGCAGACATACCTGTCGAGTATGGCAGCATTCTAACTTAATATGATAGTTAAACTGACTAACTTTCGGTCGATGATCACAACACGAATTTGTCAGCAGGTTTGATAAAGTCTTTGTGAGCAGGACAACGTGTGAGCCATTCTGACACCGTATCTGACAGCATGCCAGTCTGACTACGTGCCTACCAGCAGAACAGCGTGTCTAACAATAACAGAACATGTATGCCCAACCATGACAACCTATGCCACAACATGTCAACGTGTTATCCAGACGGGCAAAGTGCCTGTTAGGCTAACGAGGTGGTTGTTGTCCGTCCGTCAATTTACCTGCTAGCCTGACAATTTAATGGTCGTGAAAAAAACGCCTACCTATCATGCCGACAACAGGCTTGCCAGAATACATCGTGCCATTTAGGCTGATAATATGTCACCATCTCCTTCAATCTAGTAATAATAATAATACTAATATGATAACTTTTATTGCGCCTAAATCCTGGAAACCAAGTTCAGCAGCGTATCAAGACAAAAGGATTGGTCAATCGCATAATCCATAAGCAGTATTCCAGGTATCTACAGATGGGTCAAGGCGTCCACTCTGACAACGTAAAGGCCAGAATGATAATGTGTCTGTCAGGCCTCTGACAAAGTGCCTGCAAGACACACAACATAAAGTTTAGGCTGACAAAACGCACCAGCCAGGCTGACAACGTGACGACCAGGATAATAACGTGACGGTCAGGATGATAATGTGGCCGCCAGGACGACAACGTGATTGCCAGGATGATAATGTGCCAGCCAGGTCGAAAACATGCCGGTTAGGCTGACATCGTGACGGCGAAGCTGACAACGTGACGGCTAGTATGTTAACATGCCTGTTTTGGCCACGATGTGTAACCCAGTGTGTCATCGCCATCCCGTTATCTAGACAAAGTGTCAGTTGCAAAGGTGTCAAAGCGCTAAGTGGACGTTTACTTCTTTATATTCGGTGCTAACTAGGGTCACACACCTCGGCTCTGTTTGAGTGTTTCGATACAATACAAACGCAGGTAGCAACTCATTTCAATTAGAAAATATAAACTATGATGTGATTTCATAGCAGGAAGTCCTATGTCAGATTTGTTTCGTAAAAGTATTTTCCATGTAAACACGCCAGCAAGTCGGGAAATGCTTTGTTATCGAAATGACGGTTTGACACTAAACATGAGCCTGGGTGAAGCCGTCCTTGGTTTTTTGTCAAAATGTGATGATCCGCTTACAAACCACATAATGTGCCTGTCAAACATAACTACAGGGCTTCTGCGTGTTTCAAAAGCGTCACTGTGGCGTAGAACATCGAGGCCCGCCAAATAATATATCCACTCCATCACACATCGCTGCACAATGACGTAGCGTAATTGTTTGTTGGCGCGTCTAGTATGTTGGTAGCTCCATTGGGCGATCCCTGAATTAGGACAATTTGGGTATGTGGAAATGGGGATAGATGCGACCTTAACATGGTACGTATAACATAGCATAATACTCGCGATTTGTTGGGCCTATGAGAATACGTTTGAGAGGATTTATACATCATTAAAGGGGTGATATAATAAGTGGACAAAGTCCATTATATGAAATAATTGTAGTAGTTCAAAACAATATCAAACCATCATTACGTGGGGTGGGACTTACGATCTCGAGGGATTCACAATGGTTTGCAAAGCAACAGTCGGATTAAATTGACGCTTCTTCGCAACGTTTCCCTGTTGTATTATTCACAATTGAAATTATTCCATTTGGTAGATGCCGCTGCTGCGGCAATCTATGTTCACATGCATACATCTAGGTATGGGCGTGTGTACGTATGTACGTATGTACGTAAGTACGTATGTACGTATGTACGTATGTACGTATGTATAACTTGTATGTGTGTATGTGTGTATGTGTGTATGTGTGTATGTGTGTATGTATGCGTGTATGCGTGTATACATGTACGCGTGTATGCTTGTACGCGTGAACCCGTGTACCCGTGTACGCGTGTACGCGTGTACGCGTGTTCGCATGTATGCAGGCATAATGTATGTATGCATAATTATACAGAAACGAACTTTATTTGTGTCTTTGCTAATATATTTGGCTATCGATAGTAAGTGTTCATGCCGAACTTAGCTGCCCGTCAACTTAAATAATTACACACAGTTGGCTAAATATTACCACACCACCTATATGCAACTGTATTACTTGATGACTCTTTTGCAACTAGCTGCCCGTTATCTTATACAAAGATATGCAAATGGCTAATTATTTCTACAATGTACGTGCTGCATCACTATAGTAGTTCGTTAGATTCGCCACCTTAATAACAAATGGAGACACACCCAATTCGAGCAACTTTACAAGTATCCATTATACGTAACACATTACCCGATAAATATAATTTGTACTTAACTATGTATAGTGCGCTATATGTTCATACGATATGGCATTGCATCAATGTGATTGCACATTAACACAACTAATATATATATATATATATATATACACACACATATATATATATATATATGTATATATGTATATATATATATATATATACATGCATAATATTTCATTTACATCGTCGTGGCATATAAAATAGCACGTGTTTTGTTTGATGGGAATAACATGTTATCAAGTTTTGCTTGATCAGAATGGCATATCGTTGTGTAGCGTATATCCTCACCCAGTTCAACGTTTACCGGCACCTAAGGATAATAGTCTGGATTCGGTTCGGAGAAACCGTCACCATTATAACCTCTTCGTTGATGCGGTGGATCTACAAATTGTCGCTGTTGATAAGGATTCGTTTGTGGAAGGTAACATTTTGATGAATTACGGACGTATCGTGGTCCCATTGGGAATTTCGCTGGTGGGGTATAACACTCCGACGCGTCACGAGTGTATCGTGATTCCATGGGCCGCGTCACTTGTGGGAGATAACACGTAAATGCGTCACGAACATATCGTTGTCCCATGGGTCGGGTTACCCGCGGTATGGAATACGGCAATGCAGTGTAGTCATTGCTGGGTGACTCGCAGTAGTCGTTGCTGGGTGATCCTCCTTCAGAGTGCCTTTCTCTCCGTCTTGCACCATGTGTGTTGCTCGTGCTACGGACGTTTCTTATCATCAGCGGTATCGCAATCAGGAACATTACCGGTATGCCGACTCCGAGCGTTAACTTTATTGCAAACCCAACCTTCTCGGAATTGTCAGTCGTAGACTGTTTCTTTGTAGGTGGTGCGTTTGTGGGGATAATGGAGCTGCTGGTGTCGTGTTGTTGAGTGGTTGGTTCCACCGTTGTGATAGGGCTTTTGGTTGTTACTTCAGGTTCAGTGGTTAGTTCCAATGTTATGATGGTGTCTGTGGTAGTTTCGTCTGGTTCTGTTGTCGGTTCCAACGTCGTCGTTTCGTCGATTGTGGTTTTATCATCTGTGGTGTAGTTGGGTTCAATCGTAGTTGGTTCTGTTGTCGGTTCCCACGTCGTGGTTTCATCGACTGTGGTTTTATCATCTGTGGTGTCGTTGGGTTCACTCGTAGTTGGTTCTGTTGTCGGGTCCCACGTCATGGTGTCGTCGATTGCGGTTTCATCATGTGTGGTGTAGGGTTCACTCGTAGTCGGATGATATTTCGGAGGCACATATACGATTGCGGCAGACACAATGTTGGACACTTTGCTGACTCGGTCGGCAGGAGCAAGTCGGACAGCGTGAAAGACGACCAGTTTGACGAATTTGACGGATACAACATGTACCCAGCTTAGTGCGATAACACTAGGTCTTCCTGCTATTTAAGTTCAGTGCTTTAGTGTAATCAGTCAAATTTCGGCAGTGATATCAAATACGGAATACAAAGTTGGCAAACCCTGTTTGTACAATAACATACATGTCCAGATCATACAGCTGTGAATTTTTACTTTATTTCATAATAATCTGTGGTATAGTTCACAGTAATCTGTGTAGTAGTACCAAACCCGTATGGTAGCATTTCAGCTAGTATCATTAAAACAGCAACATTATTCCGAAGTGCAGCGTGTGTTTTTTGTGTGAAGGCGAAGCAATTAACCTAAGCCACATACTTTAGTGTCAATCTTTTTGTCACATGATCGCTTATGAATGACTAGCTTAAAGGTCATCGATACTTATGTCGTTTTGCACTGTGATACCCTATTTGACATTATCAATTCTCCGTTTAGCAACGACTACAAAACGTAACATTAACCATCACCGGCGACAGAGAACTGTTTTAATAAAAAGGATAATTATCATTATATTACGTCTCGTAAATGATCTTTATCTAATGTTAAAGTCACTTTCCTTATGACATAGACTAACCTTGACCCTCAGTGTCGGTTTTATTGCATAACAGATGCGTTACTTCTTCCTATCAGTGAGTGTAATTAATGTATGTTCCTCAACAATACCTTAGTCGCTCTATTCAATATGTAGAATTTAGTGTAAATCGCTATTGGAGCAACGAACATTTCATTCATTATTGAACAGACAACATGGCAACGCCGCAGGCGATGAGGCTATAAACGTCGCCGAATAAGACAGTCGAGCGAGACTTGTCGTCATCCGAATGCCTTCAAACAGGTTAACTACCAAATAACGACACTCGAGCGCGAGGACAAACGGTCATAGAACGCTATATAGGGCCTGCACCCAGCAGGTGCGGTTGTAACAGTGCCGTGCATCTCTTGTAACGGAGACATATGAGTTCAAGTATCGAACATCATGCACGGGTACAACAAGTAGGCGTTCTGGCGTGCGTGTTGACGAACAGCTGGTTACCAATGATTGATGACTCGATATTGTAACGTTTCATTCACGTCACAACACCATTATTTACTTCCGTTATGCAATCGACCATCAATCGATAAAGTTCTCCTAAGCATCTCCACTTAATCACATCCCGTGGGCCCGTTCTATAAAACACACTCTCTTGCAGCATGGCCCCGAGTGACGCCCAGCGACGGTCGCTGGCGCACACGCACACGTCTCCATCTCAGTACAAAGCGGCCGTGATGCGATCCCTCACTGTCGACATGATTCCCGATTTCACCCTCCCGACGGAGAGTGTGCAGCCATTGGCGTCGCGATCGGAATACGCCAGCCCGTCTACGATGCGCTGACAAAGTATGCTGGGACGCGATCAGCCGTATCTCTACACGTACGAAACAGTTCGACTGTGTTAATGATAGATTTATATTTATTTCCAACACTATAAATATTAATGCTATGTACACGCATTAGTTCATGTTTAGTCGGAAATTGTTTACTCCACAATAACGAAATGAGGCTATAAACGTCGCCAAATAAGACAGGCGAGCGAGACTTGTCGTCATCCGAATGCCTGTCTACAGGTTAACTACCAAATACCGACACTCGAGCGGGAGGACAGACGGCCATAGAACGCTATATAGGGCCTGCAACCAGCCGGTGAGGTTGTAACAGTAGCGCGCATCTCTTGTAACGGAGACATACGAGTACACGTATATCAAACATCATATACGTGTAAATCCTCCAACAGGTAGACGTACCCGCATGTTGACGCACAGCTGGGGACCAAATATAGATGGCTCGCCAGTGTAACATTTCATTCACGATTGCATAATGGTCTGCGCCTATGTGGCTGCACCTATAGATGCTATCTGGATATATTGAGGATTTTGCCAGTTCTAGCCAATCTACAGCATTCAAGTTTGTATATATATATATATATATGTATAAATATATATATATATATATATATGAATACACCAAGAAGACACTGGACTAAATTGTGTTATCAAGTGTTTTGTGACTTTTTACTATTTTAACCGACTTACATTTTACTTTTGCGATTGCACCTGTGTGACATTGACCAGCTTGTGATCGGTCATGTGTAACCCGAACAAAGAGAACATTGTTTACACGCCCAGCATGACCCAAGTCTGCCTGTATCGGTTACGGCCCAGGGGTCGCAATCATATTCGGCTCAACAATGCTGCCTGGAGAGCTGCTTGTGAAGCGGGGGTGGCACTCCATCGGCCCACCCATCGAAATTGCCGTGGGGGTGCACGCAAACAACGTCCGATACGTGTACTTGTGTCAGCGCGACCAACAACTCCCATTAAGCCTGTACCTCGACGTGACAACTTGATTACTCTGACATTACCATACAATCCCTGCAACTGCACAAACCTTGCTAGGCTACATGCAAGATCCGTCAGGAACAAAACTGATTTTATTACCGATTATATCCAAGAACATGATCTTGACATCATCGCGCTTACAGAGACGTGGTTGACAGATGACCCTAAGGACATCCTAAACATCAGCAAGTTGACCCCGGGTGGATACAACTTCGTCCGCCAACCACGGCCCGACCGACGAGGTGGGGGAATCGGTGTTTTATACAAGTCGTGTATCAACATGAACTTATCGCGACACTGGCCAGCATTGTCCTTCCAGTGCCTCGAGGTGGTGTTTGCTACACCATCAAGTGTTATCGGGTTATTACTCGTTTACAGACCTCCATCCACAGGCCGAGGCGGTGTTTCTTTCGAAACGTTTATGGCCGAATTCACCAATCTCCTGGAACTTTTCACAGCACAGTTGACTGGCCTAATTATCGTGGGCGATTTTAACATCCACTATGGAAAGGCCGGAAATAAAGACTCAAACGATTTCTCTGATCTCCTGCACGTCACCAACTTGCAGCAACATGTTCGTGATCCGACACACACCATCGGCAATATTTTGGACCTAGTAATTTCACCATCGTCAGGAAGCGTTCTCACATCAGTGACGGTGGGATCCCTGCTCACCGATCACCACTCTGTACACTGCCTGCTCCAAGCACCAAAGCCGAACCGAATAAAGAAGCGGGTTTCTTATCGAAAATATGCTGCGATTAATCCCACGAATTTCAGATCAGATTTCGAACTTTCACACCTGGCAACACGCCCGTGTAACAACATTGCAAACTTGTCGCAACAGTATGACACTTCCTTGCAAGAACTGTTAGACAGCCACGCTCCGTTGATCACACGGTCAATTAATGTGCGCCCCAACACGCCTTGGCACACAGTGGAATTATCGCTTGCTAAGCGAAAGCTCCGACAAGCAGAGCGGAAATGGAGACTGACAAAGCTGCAGATTCACCGAGACATCTACACTGGACAGCGTTAAACTTACAAACAGCAAATACTGTCTGTGAAAGCCAAATTCTACACAACAAAAATTGATGAATGTGCACGTAACAACAAAGCACTGTTCAGGATCATGGATGACTTGATGAAGAGAAAAACTACTCCAAAACAGCCCAGTCTTGTGTCTGGTATAGCACAACTGGCAGATGACTTTCTCGTGCATTTCACACGCAAAGTGTTAGACATTCGAAGCCAGTTAGCGAGTAGACGCCTGCAAACTGTAAACGCTGAGTACGTGCATTGTAAACAGTCTTGCACAATCAATGCGTTTTGCGGCATCACCACAGACGGCGTTCTCTCTTTGGTAAGGAAGTGTCCAACAAAATCAAGCGCGCTCGATCCACTTCCTACCTCACTCGTGAGAACCAACATTGATATTCTTGCGCCGACATTAGCTACAATCATCAACATGTCGCTCGAGTCGGGGTCCGTGCCGGCCAACTTCAAACACGCTGTGATCACACCACTATTAAAGAAACCAAACCTTGATTCAGACTCGATGAACAACTACCGGCCTAGATCGAACTTGTCATTTGTTTCAAAGTTACTGGAGCGCCACGTAGCAGTCTAACTTCGCCAGCATCTAGACGACAACAATTTGATGGACACTTTCCAAAGTGCGTACAGACAACATCATAGCACTGAGACAGCACTGGTGCGCATTCAGAATGACCATCTCCATTCCCTTGACAAAAGGAAAGGTGTGCTGGCAGTGCTGCTCGATATGAGTGCGGCGTTTGATACTGTTGATATTAATCAACCAGCTGCGCAGCATAGGCATTGAAGGCATCGCACTGAAATGGCTGGAGTCATATCTGTCGAACCGGACTCAGTCAGTGTGCATTAGTGGCCACAACTCAAATAGAACATTGCTCGAATCTGGCATCCCACAGGGGTCTGTGCTGGGCCCAATTATTTTCTCCATATACACTCTGCCATTGGGTGCTATCTTCAGAAGGCACAAGCTGCAATACCATCTTTATGCAGATGACGCCCAATTGTATGTTGACTTGAGTGGAACGCGGGATGGAGAAGCCGCTGTTGCGGTTGACCGTATCGAGCGATGCATCGAAAAAGCGAAGCAGTGGATGTCAGACCACAATCTACTGCTGAACGAAAACAAGACCGAAGCTGTTATCATCTCGGCAGCAAACAGTAAACACCTGCATGACGTTTTGTGTGTTAGTGTATGCGGATGTAACATTGTTCAGTCACCGACCATCCGCAACATCGGGATTACAATCGACTCTGGACTAACAATGTCGTCACGCGTGTCACAGATGTCCACGTCAGCATACTACCATCTCTACGCAATTTCAAAACTAAGACATTGTGTTACTACTGATGCATGTAAGACACTAGTCCACGCCCTCGTGACATCGCGGCTGGACTACAGTAACGCGGGCCTGTACGGCATCACCGAGACACTTATGAACAAATTGCAGATGGTACAGAACTCGGCAGCAAGAGTAATTTCAAGACACCGAAAGCACCAGCACATAATACCTGTGCTGGTCGAACTGCATTGGCTTCCAGTTCGCAGGCGTATCCAGTACAAACTGCTGGTCCTTGTTTTCACGGCTTTACATGGTCTTGCTCCAGCGTATATCCAAGATCTCATAATACCGTATACGCCCACCCGCAACCTCCGATCTGTTTGTAGTCCCGCGGTACAACTTAGAGGGCTACGGCAGACGAGCTTTCTCCGTGTCTGGACCTACGCTCTGGAACGCTCTACCAATAAACGTTCGTCAAATAGAGACTTTAGATAAATTCAAAACTTGCCTTAAAACGTATCAATTTAAGCAGGCGTACATCGACTGAGGAACTGTGCTGCAGGACACTTTTTTTATGAATATGTATTTAATTAATTAATTTATTCTATTATATAATGTATTCTAATTAATTTATTATTATTTATCTTTTAAAACAATTTTATATATCATAATGTATATTCTCTTTCTTAATTATATTAATATTTGTGCAAATATGTCATGTATGTTGGTCACATTATATATATACAACCTTGTAAATCTTAATAATTATTACATTTACCGGCATCTTTATACATATATATTTTACATTTGTTTCCATGTACGTCTTATAATGTGTGTTCGCGCCTATGAACGGGCTGGTGCCGGAGATATGGCGCAATAGAAATGCTAGTAATAATAATAATAATAATAATAATTCACGTCACAAAACCATTAGTTACTTCCATTATGCACTCGACCAACAATCGGCAAAATTCTCCTAAAAATATCCACTTAATCATTTCCCCTTGACCCGTTCTATAAAATACAGTCTCTTGCAGCGTAGCCCCGAGTGACGCCAAGCGACGGTCGCTGGTGCACACGCACACGTCTCCCGGCACAATATAAAGCGGCCGTGATGAGATCCCTCACTGTAAAAAGCGTGCTGGGACGCGTTCAGTTCGACTGTTCGACTGTGTGAATGATAGATTGATATTTATTTCCAACACTACATATATTAATGCAATATACACGCATTAGTTCATGTTTACTCGGAAGTTGTATACGCACATAAAACAATGGCATAAATGAAGCACACGGTATAACACGTTATGTGAATTAGAATCATATATTGTACTATTACACTTTGCTGGAAAATGAGAGAAAAGTAATGTAAAACTATATACGCTCTACATTTTCAGATATTCATGAATGAGAAATACACGTTATACAGTTAGATACATTATACAGAAGAGATGTTGCGCCAACGAGGACATTTAAATATTACTAACACACTTATTTGTCTTTCTTATATAAGCCTACATGCGCACGAGGCAGAAACAACGAGGATATCACCACAATGCCATTTATGTTTCTATTGAAAGTTCAATCATACACATACATACGATACGATAAATCTCATCTATATATACATATATATATGTATATATATATATATATACATATATATATATATGTATATATATATGTGTGTGTGTGTGTGTGTGTGTGTGTGTATATATATATATATATATAAATACATGTATAGAAATATAGTAGGGTGCACACATGTTTTGCTTGTGAGTGCTTTACATAAGAGGGTTCTCTGGAAGGTGTACCATACTGTACAGTGTCCCAGTTTTTGTTTGAGTTGATAATACATTCGAAATCATCTGGTTAGATGTTGTTTACTTTGAATTTAATTTATTTAACTACTATTAGTTTTACGTGTTATCTTATTTATATTGAGTCACTCACCTAACCTCTACAAAAACAGTAAATCAATATATGGTGACGGTCTGCGTGATGTTGTTCCGATGCAGCGCGGTTACCTGGGGGACCGGTTCCAGATCAGGCCAAAGGAGGTCCTCTTTCGTCAGGTCTACGTCATGCAGCTGCAGTAGCACGTGACCAAGCGAGTGACGTACGGGTCTCTTGTCTACGTCATGCACGGACAACCGCAGCGTGCGAGACTGCAACTCGTCAGCGGGAACCTGCAGAAGGGCACATCGCACTGTTTACTTTCAGATTAGTGGTTATGTTATTGTTTTTCAGTTTACAAGGAAACTATACCCGAGAAACCCCAGAAATTTCTTCACAGCCACTTCCATCATATCACTGATATGTTGATCAAATTTCGTTAAAAGCACATACCTCCAGCTCTTTTGAAATACATGCTTTCACGGTGCCCATAAATATTTACATAAGTAGTCATGTTTTTATAAATACAATTGGAAACATATCACTCCGCCCCAACCACACTCTTCCAGGTGTGCGTTTTATATTGTTATAAAAAGTAACGGTGGAGATTTTTTGAAAGGCGCAAACTTTGACACACGCGCCTAATCATACTGCTGTATTGACTTAGCGATATTGTGTACGAATGTGAGCAAGACGACACCGTCTACCTGGAAAGTGAACGTATCATTGAATTTCGGCGCCAGAGTCTAGCGTAGGACACGGGACTGTTGGCAGGTGTTTCCGTCCGGAAGTAGATACACCTTGACAAACAGATCTCTTGGCGCATTCGTTATGTGTCTACCTGAAATCCGACGATTGGTTGATTGTTAACCAATCGTCTTGCGATCAACAGACTGCTTCGGAGAAACCATGTCGTTGCATGTTGCCATTACGTTGTCAGTTGTATATGATCACTTTATCTTGGAAAGAAAACACCGCTGCGGACTCTTAAAAGAGGGATAGTATTTTTCGCATGGACGTTTCGGGGGCAAACAATGCTAGTGGTATATTTGTTATGAAGGATGGCATCATAATACAGATGGAGACGTTATATATATCGGGTGACGTACTGCATGCTTTATACATCACCTTCAACTATGACGGCTATGTCACACGATAAGACAAATCCGCCGCTGCGGACAGTTTCATGCAGTACCTAGAAAAATTAGTAATGCAAACTGTTACTTAGCCAAACTATGATACATATAACTGACATTGTCATCCGTGTAGCTTCCTCTTGCTTTTATGTTTGTTTCTTATGTTCCATGTTTTTTTTTTGTGCGGCAAGAAAGCTGATAGTCTAATCATAAAAGAATGCGTGACTAATTGACTGACCTCAGAGATACTTTGCCTTGTTTACAGTCACGGTGAGCTGTTCCACGACTGCGTCATAGACGAGAGAGAACCATATCCGTCCCCACTGATTCGGCGGAGGATTCGCTCCGCCATTCGCGTCATCTGTCAAGCCTCTACGGCAGATAATTTCACGATTTTCAACCATGCAATTGTTTTATTTTCGTACGTATTTAAGATATTGCCCTGATGTTGCTAATACATTACACCTTGACGACACATGAAGGAATTAACATATGTATTAATACGTCGTATCAATTAAGTGTATTTTGTGTGAACGTGGCCGGTCGATATAAGTATAACAGCTTAATGTCGATCTATATACACCTGTAATTTATCTCAATACGATAACTCGGGTAAATAATAAAATAACCAAATTGCCCGTGCATTGGTCAACTGACACTAAATCTTACCATGAGTTCCGGTATTATGAACATTATTAAAGTGAGATTTATCGTATCGTATATATGTGTATGATTGAACTTTCAATAGAAACATAAATGGCATTGTGGTGATATCCTCGTTGTTTCTGCCTCGTGCGCATGTAGGCTTATATAAGAAAGACAAATAAGTGTGTTAGTAATATTTAAATGTCCTCGTTGGCGCAACATCTCTTCTGTATAATGTATCTAACTCTATAACGTGTATTTCTCATTCATGAATATCTGAAAATGTAGAGCGTATATAGTTTTACATTACTTTTCTCTCATTTTCCAGCAAAGTGTAATAGTACAATATATGATTCTAATTCACATAACGTGTTATACCGTGTGCTTCATTTATGCCATTGTTTTATGTGCGTATACAAATTCCGAGTAAACATGAACTAATGCGTGTATATTGCATTAATATATGTAGTGTTGGAAATAAATATCAATCTATCATTCACACAGTCGAACAGTCGAACTGAACGCGTCCCAGCACGCTTTTTACAGTGAGGGATCTCATCACGGCCGCTTTATATTGTGCCGGGAGACGTGTGCGTGTGCACCAGCTACCGTCGATTGGCGTCACTCGGGGCTACGCTGCAAGAGACTGTATTTTATAGAACGGGTCGAGGGGAAATGATTAAGTGGATATTTTTAGGATAATTTTTTGCCGATTGTTGGTCGAGTGCATAATGGAAGTAACTAATGGTTTTGTGACGTGAATTATTATTATTATTATTATTACTAGCATTTCTATTGCGCCATATCTCCGGGACCAGCCCGTTCATAGGCGCATACACACATTATAAGACGTACATGGAAACAAATGTAAAATATATATGTATAAAGATGCCGGTAAATGTAATAATTATTAAGATTTACAAGATTGTATATATATAATGTGACCAACATACATGACATATTTGCACAAATATTAATATAATTAAGAAAGAGAATATACATTATTATATATAAAATTGTTTTAAAAGATAAATAATAATAAATTAATTAGAATACATTAATATTAATACGAGTACACGTATATCAAACATCATATACGTGTTATCAAGTGTTTTGTGAATTTTTACTATTTTAACCGACTTACATTTTACTTTTGCGATTGCACCTGTGTGATATTGACCAGCTTGTGATCGGTCATGTGTAACCCGAACAAAGAGAACATTGTTTACACGCCCAGCATGACCCAAGACTGTCTGTATCGGTTACGGCCCAGGGGTCGCAATCACATTCGGCTATTATATATAATATGGCGTTGCCATGTTGTCTGTTCAATAATGAATGAAATGTTCGTTGCTCCAATAGCGATTTACAGTTGAGGAACATACATTAATTACACTCACTGATAGGAAGAAGTAACGCATCTGTTATGCAATAAAACCGACACTGACGGTCAAGGTTAGTCTATGTCATAAGGAAAGTGACTTTAAAATTAGATAAAGATCATTTACGAGACGTATTATAATAATAATTATCCTTTTTATTAAAACAGTTCTCTGTCGCCGGTGATGGTTAATGTTACGTTTTGTAGTCGTTGCTAAACGGAGAACTAATAATGTCAAATAGGGTATCACAGTGCAAAACGACATAAGTATCGATGACCTTTAAGCTAGTCATTCATAAGCGATCATTTGACAAAAAGATTGACACTACAGTATGTGGCTTAGGTTAATTGCTTCGCCTTCACACAAAAAACACACGCTGCACTTCGGTATAATGTTGCTGTTTTAATGATACTAGCTGAAATGCTACCATGCGGGTTTGGTACTACTACACAGATTACTGTGAACTATACCACAGATTATTATGAAATAAAGTAAAAATTCACAGCTGTATGATCTGGACATGTATTGTTATTGTACAAACAGGGTTTGCCAACTTTGTATTCCGTATTTGATATCACTGCCGAAATTTGACTGATTACAGTGAAGCACTGAACTGAAATAGCAGGAAGACCTAGTGTTATCGCACTAATATATATATATATATATATACAAACTTGAGTGCTGTAGATTGGCTAGAACTGGCAAAATCCTCAATATATCCAGGTAGCATCTATAGGTGCAGCCACCTAGGCGCAGACCATTATGCAATCGTGAATGAAATGTTACACTGGCGAGCCATCTATCTTTGGTCCCCAGCTGTGCGTCAACATGCGTGTACGTCTACCTGTTGGGGGATTTACACGTATATGATGTTTGATATACGTGTACTCGTATGTCTCCGTTACAAGAGATGCGCGCTGCTGTTACAACGTCACCGGCTGGTTGCAGGCCCTATATAGCGTTCTATGGCCGTCTGTCCTCCCGCTCGAGTGTCGGTATTTGGTAGTTAACCTGTAGACAGGCATTCGGATGACGACAAGTCTCGCTCGCCTGTCTTATTTGGCGACGTTTATAGCCTCATTTCGTTATTGTGGAGTAAACAATTTCCGACTAAACATGAACTAATGCGTGTACATTGCATTAATATTTATAGTGTTGGAAATAAATATAAATCTATCATTAACACAGTCGAACTGTTTCGTACGTGTAGAGATACGGCTGATCGCGTCCCAGCATGCTTTGTCAGCGCATCGTAGACGGGCTGGCGTATTCCGATCGCGACGCCAATGGCTGCACACTCTCCGTCGGGAGGGTGAAATCGGGAATCATGTCGACAGTGAGGGATCGCATCACGGCCGCTTTGTACTTAAATAGTGAAATTAAGTGCATAGTCGATAAATTTGTACCTTTCAAAAAACAAGGGAAACGGTCTAAAAAGAAGCACTTATCGAAAGAAGCCATTAGAAAAATTAAGTATAAACAAATGATGTGGAAGTCATATAGATGTACTGGAAATGATGAAGACTACAACATTTATAAAGAAGCACTTAATCAAGCTACAGCTGAAATTAGAAATTCAAAGAGAAGCTATGAAAAAAAATTAGCTAGTAATATAAAACATGACAGTAAGAGTTTTTATGCGTATATTCGAAGCAAACAGAAAGTTCAGGATAAGGTCGGTCCTCTAGAAGATAGTGCTGGAAATACAATATCAGAGGGATTCTTAATGGCAGAAGACCTGAATGAGTATTTTAGTTCAGTGTTTACCAGGGAAGATATTAGTTCACTGCCAGTACCAGAGGCTAAGTTCAAGGGGGCAGATTCAGACTATTTAGGACAGTTAGTTGTAACCTCGGAAATGGTAGCTAAGAAAATAAGGGCTATGAAGGATAATAAATCACCTGGAGTGGACGGGATTCCGCCCAAACTACTATTGGAAATTGTAGAACAAATTAGCGTACCGCTTGCAACAGTTTTCAATTTGTCATTAGAAGAGGGAGTGGTTCCTTTAGAATGGAAAGAGGCAAACATTATACCGTTATTTAAAAAAGGTTCGAGAAACAAGTCAGAGAACTATAGACCAGTGAGTTTAACATCAGTGATTTGCAAATTATTAGAAAGACTAATTAAAGATCACATGGTGGATTTTCTTGTTAAACATAACTTGATAAACCCATCTCAACATGGGTTTTTAAAAGCGAGGTCATGCTTAACAAATATGTTATGTTTTTTGGAAGACATTACTAGGTGGGTAGATGAGGGATCACCAGTAGATATCATCTATTTAGATTTTCAAAAAGCTTTCGACAAAGTACCACATCAAAGATTACTCCTTAAGCTAAAGGCCCATGGCATAGGAAATGGTATAATAAACTGGATAGAAAAATGGCTGAATGACAGAAGACAACGTGTAGTAGTTGATGGGGAGGCTTCAAACTGGAAATCGGTATTGAGTGGGGTACCACAGGGATCAGTACTAGGACCTATATTATTCTTAATATATATCAACGATTTGGACGATGATATAACAAGCAAGGTGTTAAAATTTGCGGATGATACAAAAGTGTTTAGAAGGATTAAAAGTGATGGAGACAGACAGCATTTACAAGATGATCTTGATAGGTTGATCAAATGGTCTGAAAAGTGGCAAATGCTGTTCAATTTTGGGAAATGTAAATGCCTCCACACAGGTCATGGGAATGAAGAGGTAAAATATAAAATGGGGGGTACTGTTCTAAGTACTACTGTAAAAGAAAAGGACTTAGGGTTAACCATTAGTGCTGATATGAAGGTGTCAGAGCAGTGCGGAATTGCAGCTTCAAAGGGAAATCAAATCCTTGGATTAATTAGGCGAAATATAGAGTATAAGAAAAAAGAATTAATAGTACCGCTGTACAAAACAATAGTGAGGCCTCATTTAGAATATTGTATACAAGCATGGAGGCCATATCGCAAGAAGGACATAGATATGCTAGAAAGAGTACAGAGGAGAGCGACTAAAATGATACCAAATCTGAGGGATCTTAGTTACGAAATACGCCTAAAAGAATGTGGTTTAACAACACTAGAGACCAGGAGATTGAGAAGAGATCACATAGAAGTGTTTAAAATATTGAATGGTTATGAAAATATTGATAGAAACATTTTTTTCTCAGTTAAGAAAGATAGAAGGACCAGAGGACATGAAGCTACATTAGTAAAGGAGCAGTGTAGATTAGATATAAGAAAGTTCTCATTCTCACAAAGGACTGTAAATGAATGGAACAGATTATCTCCTGATTGTGTTGGTGCTAGTAACGTGAATATGTTTAAAAATAAAATCGACACACACCTTAAAAGGGCGGGACACATGTAGATAAAAACTATTGGACTCTCGATAAGCCAAAAGGCTTCCTTGTCCACCTGCCATCCAGAGTAATTTTCTGGATGGCAATCTTGTTAAATCTTGTTAAATCTTGTTACTGATATGGAGACGTGTGCGTGTGCGCCAGCGACCGTCGCTGGGCGTCACTCGGGGCCATGCTGCAAGAGAGTGTGTTTTATAGAACGGGCCCACGGGATGTGATTAAGTGGAGATGCTTAGGAGAACTTTATCGATTGATGGTCGATTGCATAACGGAAGTAAGTAATGGTGTTGTGACGTGAATGAAACGTTACAATGTCGAGTCATCAATCATTGGTAACCAGCTGTTCGTCAACACGCACGCCAGAACGCCTACTTGTTGTACCCGTACATGATGTTCGATACTTGAACTCATATGTCTCCGTTACAAGAGATGCACGGCACTGTTACAACCGCACCTGCTGGGTGCAGGCCCTATATAGCGTTCTATGACCGTCTGTCCTCGCGCTCGAGTGTCGTTATTTGGTAATTAACCTGTTTGAAGGCGTTCGGATGACGATAAGTCTCGCTCGACTGTCTTATTCGGCGACGTTTATAGCCTCATCGCCTGCGGCGTTGCCATGTTGTCTGTTCAATAATGAATGAAATGTTCGTTGCTCCAATAGCGATTTACAGTTGAGGAACATACATGAATTACACTCACTGATAGGAAGAAGTAACGCATCTGTTATGCAATAAAACCGACACTGACGGTCAAGGTTAGTCTATGTCATAAGGAAAGTGACTTTAAAATTAGATAAAGATCATTTACGAGACGTATTATAATAATAATTATCCTTTTTATTAAAACAGTTCTCTGTCGCCGGTGATGGTTAATGTTACGTTTTGTAGTCGTTGCTAAACGGAGAACTAATAATGTCAAATAGGGTATCACAGTGCAAAACGACATAAGTATCGATGACCTTTAAGCTAGTCATTCATAAGCGATCATTTGACAAAAAGATTGACACTACAGTATGTGGCTTAGGTTAATTGCTTCGCCTTCACACAAAAAACACACGCTGCACTTCGGTATAATGTTGCTGTTTTAATGATACTAGCTGAAATGCTACCATGCGGGTTTGGTACTACTACACAGATTACTGTGAACTATACCACAGATTATTATGAAATAAAGTAAAAATTCACAGCTGTATGATCTGGACATGTATTGTTATTGTACAAACAGGGTTTGCCAACTTTGTATTCCGTATTTGATATCACTGCCGAAATTTGACTGATTACAGTGAAGCACTGAACTGAAATAGCAGGAAGACCTAGTGTTATCGCACTAAGCTGGGTACATGTTGTATCCGTCAAATTCGTCAAACTGGTCGTCTTTCACGCTGTCCGACTTGCTCCTGCCGACCGAGTCAGCAAAGTGTCCAACATTGTGTCTGCCGCAATCGTATATGTGCCTCCGAAATATCATCCGACTACGAGTGAACCCTACACCACAGATGATGAAACCGCAATAGACAACACCATGACGTGGGACCCGACAACAGAACCAACTACGAGTGAACCCAACTACACCACAGATGATAAAACCACAGTCGACGAAACCACGACGTGGGAACCGACAACAGAACCAACTACGATTGAACCCAACTACACCACAGATGATAAAACCACAATCGAAGAAACGACGACGTGGGAACTGACAACAGAACCAGACGGAACTACCACAGACACCACCATAACATTGGAACTAACCACTGAACCTGAAGCAACAACCAAAAGCCCTATCACAACGGTGGAACCAACCACTCAACAACACGACACCAGCAGCTCCATTATCCCCACAAACGCACCACCGACAAAGAAACAGTCTACGACTGACAATTCCGAGAAGGTTGGGTTTGCAATAAAGTTAACGCTCGGAGTCGGCATACCGGTAATGTTCCTGATTGCGATACCGCTGATGATAAGAAATGTCCGTAGCACGAGCAACACACATGGTGCAAGACGGAGAGAAAGGCACTCTGAAGGAGGATCACCCAGCAACGACTACTGTGAGTCACCCAGCAATGACTACACTGCATTGCCGTATTCCATACCGCGGGTAACCCGACCCATGGGACAACGATATGTTCGTGACGCATCTACGTGTTATCTTCCACAAGTGACGCGTCCCATGGAATCACGATACACTCGTGACGCGTCGGAGTGTTATACCCCACCAGCGAAATTCCCAATGGGACCACGATCCGTCCGTAGTTCATCAAAATGTTACCTTCCACAAACGAATCCTTATCAACAGCGACAATTTGTAGATCCACCGCATCAACGAAGAGGTTATAATGGTGACGGTTTCTCCGAACCGAATCCAGACTATTATCCTTAGGTGCCGGTAAACGTTGAGCTGGGTGAGGATATACGCTACACAACGATATGCCATTCTGATGAAGCAAAACTTGGTAACATGTTATTCCCATGAAACAAAACACGTGCTATTTTATATGCCACGACGATGTAAATGAAATATTATGCATGTATATATATATATATATATACATATATACATATATATATATATATATATGTGTATATATATATATATATATATATATATATATATATATATTAGTTGTGTTAATGTGCAATCATATTGATGCAATGCCATATCGTATGAACATATAGCGCACTATACATAGTTAAGTACAAATTATATTTATCGGGTAATGTGTTACGTATAATGGATACTTGTAAAGTTGCTCGAATTGGGTGTGTCTCGATTTGTTATTAAGGTGGCGAATCTAACGAACTACTATAGTGATACAGCACGTACATTGTAGAAATAATTAGCCATTTGCATATCTTTGTATAAGGTAACGGGCAGCTAGTTGCACAAGAGTCATCAAGTAATACAGTTGCATATAGGTTGTGTGGTAATATTTAGCCAACTGTGTGTAATTATTTAAGTTGACGAGCAGCTAAGTTCGACATGAACACTTACTATCGATAGCCAAATATATTAGCAAAGACACAAATAAAGTTCGTTTCTGTATAATTAAGCATGCATACATGCGAACACGCATACACGCGTACACGCGTACACGGGTACACGCGTACAAGCATACACGCGTACATGTATACACGCATACAGGCATACATGAATATACACATACACACATACACACATACAAGTTATACATACGTACATACGTACATACGTACATACGTACATACGTACATACGTACATACGTACATACGTACATACGTACATACGTACTTACGTACATACGTACATACGTACATACGTACACACGCCCATACCTAGATGTATGCATGTGAACATAGATTGCCGCAGCAGCGGCATCTACCAAACGGAATAATTTCAATTGTGAATAATACAACAGTGAAACGTTGCGAAGAAGCGTCAATTTAATCCGACTGTAGCTTTGCAAACCATTGTGAATCCCTCGAGATCGTAAGTCCCACCCCACGTAATGATGGTTTGATATTGTATTGAACTACTACAATTATTTCATATAATGGACTTTGTCCACTTATTATATCACCCTTTAATGATGTCTAAATCCTCTCAAACGTATTCTCATAGGCCCAAGAAATCGCGAGTATTATGCTATGTTATACGTACCATGTTAAGGTCGCATCTATCCCCATTTCCACATACCCAAATTGTGCTAATTCAGGGATCGCCCAATTGAGCTATCAACATACTAGACGCGCCAACAAACAATTACGCTACGTCATTGTGCAGCGATGTGTGACGGAGTGGATATATTACTTGTCGGGCCTCCATGTTCTACGCCACAATGACGCTTTTTGAAGATATAAGGAAATGAGGAAATATTTAGCAAAGATAGACTGGAATAATACACTGAAGAATAAGACAGCAACAGAATGCTGGAATATCTTAAAGAATGAAATAGAGTGCATCGTAGATAAATTTGTTCCCTTAAAAAAACAAGGGAAACGGACCAGAAAGAAATACTTATCGAAAGAAGCCATTAGAAAAATTAAGTATAAACAAATGATGTGGAAGTCATATAGACGTACTGGCAATGACGAAGACTACAACATTTATAAAGAAGCACTAAACCAAGCTACAGCTGAAATTATAAATTCAAAGAGAAGCTATGAACATAAATTAGCTTGTAATATAAAACATGACAGCAAGAGTTTTTATGCGTATGTTCGAAGCAAACAGAAAGTTCAGGATAAGGTCGGTCCTCTAGAAGATAGTGCTGAACATATAATATCAGAAGGATTCTTAATGGCAGAAGACCTAAATGAGTATTTTAGTTCAGTGTTTACCAGAGAAGACACTAGTTCACTGCCAGTACCAGAGGCTAAGTTCAAGGGGGCAGAACCAGACTATTTAAGACAGTTAATTGTAACCCCAGAAATGATAGCTAAGAAAATTAGGGCTATGAAGGAAAATAAATCACCTGGAGTGGATAGTATTCCACCCAAACTACTATTGGAAATTGTAGAACAAATTAGCATACCGCTTGCTACAGTTTTCAACTTGTCATTAGAAGAGGAAGTGGTTCCTTTAGAATGGAAAGAAGGAAACATTATACCGTTATTTAAGAAAGGTTCGAGAAACAAGTCAAATAATTATAGACCAGTTAGTTTAACATCGGTGATTTGTAAATTATTAGAAAGACTAATTAAAGATCACATGGTGGATTTTCTTGTTAAACATAACTTGATAAACCCATCTCAACATGGGTTTCTAAAAGCGAGGTCATGCTTAACAAATATGTTATGTTTTTTGGAAGATATCACTAAGTGGGTAGATGATGGATCACCAGTAGATATCATCTACTTAGATTTTCAAAAAGCTTTCGACAAAGTGCCACATCAGAGATTACTGCTTAAGCTAAAAGCCCATGGCATAGGAAATGGTATAATTAACTGGATAGAAAAATGGCTGATTGACAGAAGACAACGGGTAGTTGTTGATGGGGAGGCTTCAAACTGGAAATCTGTTTTGAGTGGGGTCCCACAGGGATCAGTACTGGGACCTATATTATTCTTAATATATATAAACGATTTTTGACGATGATATAGCTAGCAAGGTGTTGAAATTTGCAGATGATACAAAAGTGTTTAGAACGATTAAAAGTGATGGGGATAGACAGCATTTACAAGATGATCTTGACAGGTTGATCAAATGGTCTGAAAAGTGGCAAATGTTGTTAAATTTTGGGAAATGTAAATGCCTCCACACAGGACATGGGAACGAATATGTAGAATATACAATGGGTGGAACTGTACTAAGTACTACTGTAAAAGAAAAAGACTTAGGGCTGACAATTAGTGCTGACATGAAGGTTTCAGAGCAGTGTGGAATTGCAGCTTCAAAGGGAAATCAAAACCTTGGATTGATTAGGCGAAATATAGCATATAAAGAAAAAGAACTAATAATACCGCTGTACAAAACAATAGTTAGGCCTCATTTAGAATATTGTATACACACGTGGAGGCCACACCGCAAGAAGGACATAGATATGCTAGAAAGAGTACAGAGGAGAGCGACTAAAATTATACCAAAACTGAGGGATCTTAGTTATGAAAAACGCCTAAAAGAATGTGGTTTAACAACACTAGAGACCAGGAGATTGAGAGGAGATCAGATAGAAGTGTTTAAAATATTGAATGGTTATGAAAATATTGATAGAAATATGTTTTTTTCAGTTAAGAAAGATAGAAAGACTAGAGGATATGAAGTTACATTAGTAAAGGAACAGTGTAGATTAGACGTAAGCAAGTTTTCATTTTCACAAAGGACTGTGAATGTGTGGAACAGATTATCTGATGATTGTGTGGGTGCTAGTAGTGTGAATATGTTTAAAACTAAAATCGACACATACCACAGAAGGGCTGGATATATGTAGATAAAAGGGTTGGACTCTCGATAAGCCAAAGGGCTTCCTTGTCCACCTGCCATCTAGAGTTAATTCTCTGGATGGCAATCTTGTTAAATCTTGTTAAATCTTTTGAAACACGCAGAAGCCCTGTAGTTATGTTTGATAGGCACATTGTGTGGTTAGTAAGCGGATCATCACATTTTGACAAAAAACCAAGGACAGCTTCACCCAGGCTCATGTTTAGTGTCAAACCGTCATTTCGATAACAAAGCATTTCCCGACTTGCTGGCGTGTTTACATGGAAAATACTTTTACGAAACAAATCTGACATAGGACTTCCTGCTATGAAATCACATCATAGTTTATATTTTCTAATTGAAATGAGTTGCTACCTGCGTTTGTATTGTATCGAAACACTCAAACAGAGCCGAGGTGTGTGACCCTAGTTAGCACCGAATATAAAGAAGTAAACGTCCACTTAGCGCTTTGACACCTTTGCAACTGACACTTTGTCTAGATAACGGGATGGCGATGACACACTGGGTTACACATCGTGGCCAAAACAGGCATGTTAACATACTAGCCGTCACGTTGTCAGCTTGGCAGTCACGTTGTCAGCCTAACCGGCATGTTTTCGACCTGGCAGGCACATTATCATCCTGGCAATCACGTTGTCGTCCTGGCGGCCACATTATCATCCTGACCGTCACGTTATCATCCTGGTCGTCATGTTGTCAGCCTGGCTATTGCGTTTTGTCAGCCTAATCTTTATGTTGTGTGTCTTGCAGGCACTTTGTCAGAGGCCTGCCAGACACATTATCATTCTGGCCTTTACGTTGTCAGAGTGGACGCCTTGACCCATCTGTAGATACCTGGAATACTGCTTATGGATTATGCGATTGACCAATCCTTTTGTCTTGATACGCTGCTGAACTTGGTTTCCAGGATTTAGGCGCAATAAAAGTTATCATATTAGTATTATTATTATTACTAGATTGAAGGAGAGGGTGACATATTATCAGCCTAAATGGCACGATGTATTCTGGCAAGCCTGTTGTCGGCATGATAGGTAGGCGTTTTTTTCACGACCATTAAATTGTCAGGCTAGCAGGTAAATTGACGGACGGACAACAACCACCTCGTTAGCCTAACAGGCACTTTGCCCGTCTGGATAACACGTTGACATCTTGTGGCATAGGTTGTCATGGTTGGACATACATGTTCTGTTCTTGTCAGACACGCTGTTCTGCTGGTAGGCACGTAGTCAGACTGGCATGCTGTCAGATACGGTGTCAGAATGGCTCACACGTTGTCCTGCTCACAAAGACTTTATCAAACCTGCTGAAAAATTCGTGTTGTGATCATCGACCGAAAGTTTGTCAGTTTAACTATCATATTAAGTTAGAATGCTGCCATACTCGACAGGTATGTCTGCAGCGAGTAACGTAGGACATATAAATTAATCGTGACACTTAAATACATACAAAGTCATCTTGCAATTGAACCCGAATTCATACATGAACACGCTTACAATCGCGCTCTGAGTAAATGCACACGAATTTAAATATACAGGTGAGCAACAGCGAGTATCGCTAGTCCATCTTTAATACCTCGAGCGAGACATGAGTGAGCGACATTCGATGTTGCTAAATAAGGAAGAATTGTCGGATGATATAATGACCAATCCCTCCAGCAGTCACGATGACACGTTGGTGTTGCGTGTGACCTGTTATCAGTGGACAATCAGTGGATCGTATCTCGTCGTTGAGATGTCATTAGGCGGCAAAACACGCGCCATTATATCTCCGATGGCCCACGGCTACAAGGGTATACATTGGTATGCAAATATAAACAAACAGCCTGCACGCAACCGCACCGCACTCACATGCGCGCGCAAACTAACGCATACCCACGCACACACACGCACAAACATACATGCACAGCAACATACACACAAACACAACAAAATAAGCACACTCTGTCTCTCACATATAACCCACACACGCCACATTTTTGTAAACCGGAGCGTTCACGCAGACACACACGAACACACACGCACGCACGTACACACAGGCACGCACGCAAGCGAACACGCACACAAACCCACACACAAACACACACACACACACACTCAAAATCCAGAGCTGAGATCGGCTTCAAAGAATCATACGAGCTGCATAGCTGTGCAACGATGTGTGTCGACGTATCAACGCGACTTAGCCGACCCCCAAGTGTTTCGGTTATGTGGGGCTATTGACAGTCAAACAAGCACATTAATTATGTTTAGCAGCCGCACGATATCTGCTCTGTTACACTAAGCTATCATATACTTTGAAAAAGACGATGGTGTTCCGGCTTGCGTTGATAATTAAGCAATGGATTTGATCATATCTCGATTCGCTTCATGCTTGCGTGCGTCATAGAAAATACTTTCACGAAACAAGTATAATGGCAGCACTTTGAAATGTTGAGGATTCGACACCGAAAGGTTACTGACAAGGGAAGGATACTTGTACGTAAGGCTACTGACACTGACGGCCTACTAACACGGTACCGGTAGTGCTACACTCAGAGTACAGCTTGTTGCACGGGAGCGCTTGAAACAGAAACATTATCGACTTAGCACCGACAGGCAACAGGCGAAAGACTCGACAATATCACAGTGTGTTCTGCGATGAAAAAACTCCACAGCACTGTGCCAAAACGCTACCAGTGTTTTATGTTAGTAGACGTCGGCTTTTCTAAAACATATTAACTAACAGCGGTCCACTTTCTTCACAACGAATGTTTGTATGAATTGCACGGCAAGCTACCCCTTGACATTTAGCTACAGTAGTTAACAGATTAATTTGATCTCTACCAAATATGCTATACATGATCAATAATAAAATAATAATTATGTGAGCTAATTACAAAAATCCTGCGACCTGTAAATAAGTCGCCACTTAAACAATGAAACATTTTTGTGTAATGTAGTATATATGTAATCTGCACATGCATTATTTGCTAATTGTATGCAACCATGGTAAATGCACACATATGTGATCCGGCGTATGAGAAAGTGTGCTGCGTTAGACGTTTTCAGCCGACAGTTTGTCGTAGGACATATCTAGCGCCGATGTTCAGTTGAATGTTGGTATTGGTGACAAAGCTAATTATTCATGGAAGTTATTTGCGGCAAAAGCACCAATGGTACGAATCGAAGACTTTTTTCGCCGCAACTAAGTTACTCCAGATTCTTCAATACTTAAATCCACTGTTCAGATAAGATAATGTGAAACAGTCTACGTCGGTTGACGAGGGAGGCGGAGACTCATACGGTGAGATGGTCTATACCTTAGGGGGGATTATACGTGCACTACACCAGTTCCGTATGGTAGCAAAATGTCCGTCCTTCAGGTGGAGCTATGTACACACATACGCAGAAAACGGATTCTCTGAATATTCGGTAATGGCAGTTATTATTACGTAAATTTGAACTTTGTTTGTGTATTACGTAAACTTAACCCGAATAGAACGTATCGACACTCATTGGAACACTAGCAGAAAATATGCGCGACGTCATAAAGAATCAATATGCATCCGTCGAGAGTACGGAAGGAACCCTAAAACTGGTAAGAACCAATAACCGCGGGGAATTTTTGAAATGCAAATTAAATTGGCGTTACTGTTTCGACGGGGCACACAGTAATCCACGAAAGTTTGTTATGCAAGCTGTCTAAGAATGAACCGTTAAGATTAACCCAAACACAAACGCACACACCCACACACACACGCACACGCACGCACGAATACACGCACACGCACACACGCACGCACGAATACACACACACATGCACACACGCTCGCACGCACGAACGCGCGCACGCACGTACACACATGTACACACAACCGTACATACAGCCATCCACACACGCATACCAACACTCACACGCACACGCACAAACACCCACATCGGATAGTAGCCACTGTCTTATCAATACCTTCACTATTAACATACTCAAATTTATGCCTGCGAATACAACCCAGCTCTGACAGTGTCAAAGAAACAAGTATATACAAAAGCAGTACTCGGTTCGAGCAAGATAGGCTGAAAGAAATAACTAGGACGCCCAATTGAGTGTAATAATTATTCGAGACGGTAAAGCAGCATATGCGTGTGTAGGTCATGGCACACTGCACAACAGGGAGTTCACTTATTTTTTTAGAATAAAATATATTTATTATTATTTGCAACTTTTCATTTGGACTGTACATACATTCACCATAAAACCCCCAAATTCACACAAGTATCAAACTGTTACAAGGCGACACAACCTTATGTTACAATACTCATAAAACATTTTGTAGTCAATAAATTTAACTCAACACTAAATATACTGTCAAATAAATTACACAAAATCGCCCAGTGAACGCAACTCACTCAGAATGAGGCGCTTTATATTAAAACGTGTACATTATCACTGCTTTACTATCTTTCAGTAAACATTAATATACTTTAAATACACTAATACTAAATCATTTAGTTTAAATGTTAACAGTGACTGTTAAGACATACACTAAAATAATTAAGTGTTCTGGCAGTGTATTAAACACCATGGAATTAATTAGTTGTTGTAGCGATTTGTGTACGCCATTGGGACGGGTAACTCGTTGAATGATCTTAGCGTATACGGCACATTTCGAGTATTTGGTTGCAGCGTATTCTGTTTGTGCTCGCTACGCTTCATTCTAGCGAAATACGTTTTACACAATTCAATGCGTCTATCGCGCAGCGTTGGTAAGTTTACCATCTCCAGAGTATCCTCGTACACATAACCAAGAAATATAGTGTTGAGACACTTTTTTTTTTATTTCGATGTTGTCCGATAAGTATTTAGGCTAGTTCGTGTGCCATACAGAGCAGGCATATTCAACTATTTGCCTAATCACATATACATATATTCTTACCAAATTATTTTGGTTGATACCTGCACGTTTCAACTGTTAGATCATATACACTCTCTTTCTTGCCTTTGAAACTATTTCATCTATATGTCCATTCCAACTTAAATCCAATGATATAGTTACGCCGATAATTTTTGCTTGAGTAACCCTCTCAATATCCGTCCCAGTTATTTCAACATACGGCAGCGATTCTACAAATGTTCTCTCTTTACCGAAACATATAACCATTTCTTTTGTCTTACTCGTATTGATGCGCATGTCATTATTACTAGACCATCGCTCAATAATGTTGGCAGAATCCTGTATAACAGATATCATACGTTGATTACATATTTCAAATGTAGTGCAATCGGCAACATATTTAAATCGTCAACATATTAAAATAGGACAAGATGTTTGCAAATCATTGATATGAACCACACAGATCTCAGGGAACGCCCTCAATAGGGTAGTCAGGTTTTAACACAGCGTCGCCGATTTTTACTCTCTGTTCACGGTCTAGTAGACTTGTTGGTAATGTTTGGACCTTTTCTGTAATTGTTTTTTCACGGATCAGATGTTTCGTTTGTCTAATTCTGTACAAGCAGTTCGTTTTACAACTTTATGGTGGTTTGATTAATAACGGACGACTACCGGTGTGCAAGATCGTGATTGTAAGCATTTTAACCGATTGAGTACTGTTGAGTAACTATTTCGTGTTTTGACGTTGTCTTTATACACATAGCACAATTATTGCAATCTTGTTGATAATGAAATGTTGATAATACAGGATATACGTTCTTTTAATATCTGAAACGGTCTTGGAAGATGCTAATGAAATTTTCGATAAAGCTCTTTTTGTACATTTGTTATCAGGCACCCACGAGTCGGAAAGTAGTAAGACCGATGACCCAGTTCATTGCCCTATTTCTACAATAGTACAATACGTATATGTTTGACATTGGAGTTCACGAGTGGAGCGCAGAGGCGCAGTGTCTAAAGCTTCGGGATCTCCATTGAGAGAGCCCGTGTCGAACTTTGGGTCCGTTCGTTCATTTTGTGTTGCTTCTGTACACTCAGATGTACAAATGAGCACCTGATAGTGGTGGATATTTGTCTACAAATATTATTCGCACATTAGTGGTGGATATTTGTCTACAATTATTATTTGCGCATTAATTTCTGCATGGCTTCCCAGATAAATCGAGATGTTGTTCAATTAAACAAGCCTGTCATGAGGTAAAATGCAAAACGCTTTGAGCAGTCCTAAGGACTATATAACAACTATATTGCATAGCTATATAAAAAAATATCTTTACCTGTTTACGTGTATTAGGCAGGCAGGTGGTAGTCAGTCCGAGGATGATAGTGTTGGAAATTGCTCGCGGAGCTGTTAATCAGTTTTTACTGGTGTCCTAATTTATTGATTTTGTAATGTCACAATTTCAAATCAACCACAACTAATTACCTCCAACTGGTACTAATTCATCCCAAACATATATATTTTAACTTTCAATAGTATGTGCTAGATGGCGCTATTTACTCTCACTGTACTTTTGCACGTATATATCTAGTTTCCCGAACAATCTGATCTGTCTAAGAAGAAACGTTTCATTAAAACACATAAACGTAAGCTAGCGTGACTGTAGTTAGATGAATGTTCACATGAGCTTTGGCGGGAACATTGGCGGATGTAGATCACGGTTGAATTGTTGGTGCAGAGAAAGCGAAAAAACAAGTGGAAAGGTTGACCATTAAGTATTATTCTTACCTTACTATTATTCATTAAGTAACACTATACATACATAGAGTAATAGTTGTGCTTAAAGTTAATTAATTAAAGTATTTTAGAACACTTTAGTATAGCGAGTGATAATAGGGTAACTTAGCCTTCGTTAAGTTGTAAACAAGATTTAACAAACCTGATTATGTGGTAGATTATATAGGAGATAAAGTAACAACCATCAAACTACTTACATAAGATAATATCTGTGTAAGCCAGTACCTGCTAGATATTTTGATTAGGTAGCATTATTGTCAAAATTAAGCAAGCCTCAAGAGCGATAGTCGGGTGAACTCCAGATTGTTTATGTAGATAGTGTCCCACGTATTCGCTAGGACGCGGCGTAACCTAAATAAATAAAGCAGCCTAACGTAACGTAATTTATTGTATTTAAATTAGGTCACTATCGGTAATGTTAGCGTTCATGATAGGATAGGTAGACAGCTTTGTAATTAAAACCTATAACATCAAGTGTGCTGTAGTACACAGGAAACAGTCTTTATAAAGACTAAGTTAGTTAAGTTATTAAATAAATTCTTATAGCGATACGGCGGCTTACAAGCGGCAAGTCAAGGAAAAGCAACACTTTGTGTGCGATCACTACCACTGCTGGGTAGATTTTGCATTGTCGGCTGTGGGAAGTCATGGGCAGAAACCATGGAGGAGGGATTCACCTTTCAGTGCATGGGGTGTTGGAAGGTGGAGTGTCTGAAGAAGGAGCTAGATAGGTTGATATATATTGTAAAGGGGATGGAGATGGGAATTAATAAGGAGACAGGTGGAATGGAGAGAGACGACAGGGAGAGAGGTGGGGATACTAAAAGAGTGAAGGAGAATAGCAGTGGCAAGAAGACTGAGGAAAGGAGATTGAGAGGAGGGAAGGTGATTGGAGGGGAAGAATTTCGAAAATCGACGACAGAAAACGTGACAAGCGTGAAGGTGACAGGGGAGAAAATGAACGTAGAGAAGAAGGGAGTGAATATGGGACGGGAGAGAAGAGAAGAAAATGAGATGGGAGGAAAGATGAAGGGACGAAAGGAAGTGACAGCAAATGTGATAGAAGAGAAGTATATAAAAGGGACGATGACAGGAGGAAAGGTAACAAGATAAAAAGCGACAGGAAAGAATGGATCGGAAGAAAATGTGACAGGAGAGAAGACGGCAGGGGGAAAATAAAACAACCAGACAGATGCAAACCGCAGAAGGAGCTACTCTGAGGCAGTGATTGAGGGGGCAATGAGGAAAGAGAGGGTGTTTATGGGCGACTCCATTAAGAGAAAGACGGACAAGACAATAAATGAGGGGACGGACGTCGTTGTTTGTCTACCGGGGGCTAATTAGAACATGTGACTGATGGCAAGGGAGGGTCTATACTAGTACACGTAGGAAAAAATAATGCAGACAGGGAGGAGACAACTGGGATATTTCAGAAGTATAGACAGTTATTGAGGAAGCTAAAGAAGACAAGAGTTGAACAGATTATTCTCTCAGGAATTTTACCAGTCATGGGAGGAAGGGGGGGGGGCAACGTATAGAAATTGCAAGAGGATGGCGATCAATGCACTAGTTGAGCAGATGTGTGAAGAAGAGAGGGTGGGATTCATAGATTTACGGGAATACTTTGTTGGGAGGGAAAATATGTACACGAGAGATGGCTTCCATCTTAGTGGAAAGGGGCAACAGTTTTCTCAGGGAATCTGGTGCGATCTGTTGACAGTTGACATGTTGCATCTATTTAAACTAGATTCGCAGGGGGGACTCACAGAGAAGCCTGAAACTGGAGGCATATATAAAGACAGCACAAATAAATTGGCAAATAACAGTCTGGAAAACACTTCTGAAGCTGGATATAACTGTGTTTGTTTAAATGCAAGGAGTATAGTAAACAAAAGAAATTAATTAAACATTATGGTAGAAGATATCGATCCTCACATAATAAGTACAATCGAATCCTGGACCACCACCGATATATCAGATGCCGAATTGGGACTGATATGTAATGTTTAGGAGAGATAGAGTAGGAAGAAAGGGAGGTGGATTTATTTTATATAATAAAGAATCTATTATTAGAGAGAGAAGAAGATTGCGAAGAAGCTGTTTGGTGTAACATAGTTACAGGAAAGTCAACGTTAACAGTTGGGTTAGTTTATCGAAATCCAAACATAAGCATAGAAGATAATGAAAAAATACAAAACGGTATAAGGGAACTAAGCAAACGGGACTGTATTATTATGGGGGATTGTAACCATGGGCACATACAATGGAAATTTCTACAGAGTATGGGAAGTGATTACCACAAGTTTTTAGTTTTAGTTCAAGATACTTTCTTTCCTCAACATCTGCTAGAACCAACCAGGGTGAGAATGTGTTAGACATAATTTTGTCCTCACATAATGAATTAGTTGACAATGTCAATATATGTGAGCCACTGGGGAGTAGTGATCACAACCAGATACATTTTACCATCAAAGTAAAACCAGAAAGGAATAGTAAAAAGCAGTATAGGAGAAATTTCCACGAAGGAAGGTATAAGGACATGAGGAAATATCTAGCAAAGATCGACTGGAATAACACACTGAAAAATAAGACAGCAACAGAATGCTGGAATATATTAAAGAGTGAAAGTAAGTGCTTAGTCGATAAATTTGTACCCTTCAAACATCAAGGAAAACGGTTTAAAAAGAAACACTTATCGAAAGAAGTAATTACAAAAATTAAGTATAAACAAATGATGTGTAAGTCATATATATGTACTGGAAATGATGAAGACTATAACATTTATAAAGAACCACGTAACCAAGCTACAGCTGCAATTCTAACTTCAAATAGAAGCAATGAAAAAAAATTAGCTAGTAATATAAAACATGACAGCAAGAGTTTTTACGCGTATGTTCGAAGCAAACAAAAAGTTCAGGATAAGGTATAGAATATATTGCTGGGAATATAATATCAGAGGGATTCTTAATGGCAGAAGACCTGCATGAGTATTATAGTTCAATGTTTACCAGGGAAGCTATTAGTTCACTGCCAGTACCAGAGGCTAATTTCAAGTGGGCAGATTCAGACTATTTAGGACAGTTAATTGTAACCCCGGAAATGGTAGCTAAGAAAATAAGGGCTATGAAGGATAATAAATCACCTGGAGTGGATGGGATTCTGCCCAAACTACTATTGAAAATTGTAGAACAAATAAGCGTACCGCTTGCAACAGTTCTCAGTTTGTCATTGGAAGAGGGAGTGGTTCCTTTAGAATGGAAAGAGGCAAACATTATACCATTATTTAAAAAAGGTTCGAGAAACAAGTCAGAGAACTATAGACCAGTGAGTTTAACATCAGTGATTTGCAAATTATTAGAAAGACTAATTAAAGATCACATGGTGGATTTTCTTGTTAAACATAACTTGATAAACCCATCTCTACATGGGTATTTAAAAGCGAGGTCATGCTTAACAAATATGTTATGTTTTTGGAGGACATCACTAAGTAGGTAAATGAGGGATCACCAGTAGATGTCGTCAACTTAGATTTCCAAAAAGCTTTAGACAAAATACCACATTAAAGATTACTGTTTAAACGAAAGGCCCTTGGCATAGGAAATGGTATAATAAACTGAATAAAAAATGGCTGATTGACAGAAGACAACGTGTAGTAGTTGATGGGGAGGCTTCAAACTGGAAATCTGTATTGAGAGGGGTACCACAGGGATCAGTACTAGGACCTGTATTATTCTTAATACATATCAACGATTTGGATGGTGATATAACAAGCAAGGTGTTGAACTTTGCAGATGATACAAAAGTGTTTAGAAGGATTAAAGTGATGGAGATAGACAGCATTGATAAGATTAGCCACACCTCAGGCACAGCAGGATGAGGACATATTACGTCCTGTGTGTCCTCTCGGCAGAACTGTCGAATCTGCCGGTTCAGGGACCACTGCCGCTTGCTGTCCAAACCTGCTGGTAGCAGGACCGCTAGTCTGTTTCTGGAGACCGCCTTGATGTTGGTTGTCTGCAGGTTGACCGCCATTTCCTCACCGTCTGCCGTCCTCTTCACAAAACAGACGCCCAGTGAGTCTGCATGGAAGCGGAAGTGGTGGTATTGCTTCATGTCAGGCAGAGACTTGACGTTGCCGCCAAGGTGGGCCTGCCAGTCGTGGACCGCAACGAACCTCTCGCCATTCTCTTGTCCGACGAGCTGCGCTTCGTTGACTTCGGCACTATTGTTGACAACTTTCTCCTGGTCTGCGAGGCAGGAGACATCGTGGCGTCGGAAAGCCTGTTTCAGCAGACCAAAGCACCAGTCGGGGGCAAACTATATGTGCCCTGCAACAAGAAAGTGGAGGGATATGGACCTGTGCTGGCCGGTCAGCACTCTCCATGCACAGTACCACAATATGTACCGATTCTTGTTCTGCCCCGTGCAGTTGTCGCAATGCAGGCTGGCATCGGTCTCTCCCAGGGCATACCTTGTGAAGAAGAAGTCAAGGAATGAAATGACAGCATTCGACCCCTTCGACACAATGTGGGCCTCGTCGATAAGGAAGTTGACCTGTTTTGGTATGGCTTCGCAGCACACACCATACAGGCCACACTTCCTTGACACGAGAAAGTACCTTGACGACTTTCAGGATGGTGTTTTACAGGCATCGCTCCATCTATACAACACGCAGGTGTTCCTCCTGTTGCCGAATCTTCGCCGACTTGTCAACATCTGGCTGGTTGCTACGTCGGTAGATAAGTGTCATGTTGTGCTGACACTGCCAACACAAGTCTGTCATCGGCTTTGCTGTCAGGATTTGTGGCAGAAGCTGCAGCCAGAGCTTTCGAAAGGCGGACTCGCTCACACGTCTGTAGTCTGCAAACATTACAACAGTTCACACACCTATCAAAGTGTACACAATACATGCTGTAAAAGGAACATTCAGGAAGGACAACTAAACTTACTGAATATAATTATCTGAAGGTGATGATTTTCTTTATTATACAAGTATTGTACAACACAAACATTAATCATACCAGTAAAATAAATAATTAAAATAGTATTTGTATAGTAATTACACATTCTGCCAATGTGGCCAGACAAGTAAACACAGTAATAACAACACAGAAACAAAAACAAATAGCACACGTGTGCTTATGCGGTCATCCGTATTAATAACATTAAATGTCTGCCAGAACAATTTCATTCAAATTTGTTTATAAATAAAAAACAAGTTATCATTTATTTTAAATTAGTAGCATATGCATACCTGAGTTTTCGAACGCTGCCAGATAACTCGCATAGACTACCACTTTGGTACTGGCTGATGGCAAAAACTTGACTCCATGTCGCCAAACACCAGGTATTCTACCCGGCAGGGCAAGTGCATGATCTTCAGCGTAGCTGGCAATGAACTGGACGATCTGTCTGATGTCATCAAACGGGCAAAGCAGACTTACAAAAATGCAGTCGCTTTGGCGAACTCTGTCGAAGTCGAAGCGCTGTCAACAACAGTGACAGCCGGGTCGATTGCTGCTTGGTCAAGGGCCGCCGTTGCGTCCGTCACACGCAAATCAAAATCGTCGTCGTCGCTCTCGTTTTCGGATATTTTATATATCCGAATCCGGCGAGTCTCCAGCATCACTTGGAGAGAAATAGTCATTTAAAAATGATCTAGATCCGCGCCACTCCCACTGTCATCGCCACCGCCAACTTCTGTCAGTGTCAGCCCCCGACCGAAGCGGCTTGGTCGATTCAGCAGCCGAGCTAACGCTATTTCGTCGTTGCTACCGGTTGTCAACGACACACTTATACTATGTTCTATTAAATGCGCGTAGATGGACTAAAGGACATGAAGTTACATTAGCAAAGGAGCAGTGTAGATTAGATATAAGAAAGTTCTCATTTTCACAAAGGACTCTAAATGAATGGAACAGATTATCTGCTGATTGTGTGGGTGTTAGTAATGTGAATATGTTTAAAAATAAAATTGACACATACCTCAGAAGGGCGGGATACACATAGATAAAAGGGTTGGATTTTCGATAAACCAAAGGGCTTCCTTGTCCACCTGCCACCTAGAGTTAATTTTCTGGGTGGCAATCTTGTTAAATCTTGTTAAATTTGGGGAGGCATAATGTGTTCTTCAACGCAGCTCCTTTTATACAGGGACGAGGCTAGTTCATGTACTGCTGCACTGCCCGAACAGTGATCCATTTCCACTTTCCCTATTAGCAGCCTTCTCCCTCCACTTGACATCTTCTTCTGCCTCGTTACTAAAACCTTCCATCTTAGTTGTGGTCTATTCCTTTTCTGCCGCTTGGCTGTAGCATCGTCTGAGCTTCCTCCTCCATCCGCACCAAATCGACTGTCCATATCATCATGTTTTTAGCTGCTCTTCGTCGTCACCTGAACAACACCGCAACCTCTTCCTTCTTAATTTTCCTTCTATCCGCCGGAGTACTTTTTTAACAGACTTGTCCTTTCAAATTTTAGTTTTTTTTACCATATAGGCATATGTGTCCGAAACTTAACTACTTCTATTGTAGATGAAAACATATGGATTTCCAAAGCAGGTATATCTCTAATGAATGGGAGGGAATGGAATTGTCATGATAATAACACATTGACTGTTTATGGTAAGAACTGTTGTTATGGAATTAATGATGTCGTGTGATGACTCTAACAAGATGATCTACTTCAAGTTAGGCTTGTTATTACATGGATAGATAGGGATCCAGCCGCAAAAGCTGGTGGTGGTGCATAAGCCTGCCCCTACCGTTCGGTAGTCGTCCGTTATTAGTCAAACCCCCGTAAAGTTATAAAACGAACTGGTAATACAAATTTGAAGAAAAAAACCATCTGATCTGTATAAACAACATTACAGAAAAGGGTAAACCCTCCCCGCTGGTCACAATATTAACAATTAAGTGAACTAACTGGTGTGCAATGTTCCATGACCTACAATGTTATATGCTGGTTTACCATCTCGAATAAAGATTACACTCAATGGGGCGATCCAGTTGTTTCTATCAGCCTATCTTATCCGAACAGATAACTGCTTTTGCAAACACTTCCTTTTTTTTTAATTGCATAACTGGGCTGTTTATGCAGGCAGAAATATGAGTATGTCATTGATAAAGGTATTGATAAGACAGTGGGTTCAATCCGATAAGGATTTGTGTTGGAGTTCACGTGCATGTGCGTGCGCGCATTCGTGCGTGCTTGTGTGTGCATTTATGTGGGTGTGTGCGTTTCTGTTTGGATTAATATTGACGGTTTATTCTTAGACAGCTTGCATAACGGGTGCCAAGTTTCCATGATTATTGTGTGCCCCGTCGAAAGAGTAACACCATTTTAATTTGTATTTCCAAAATTCCACGCGGTTAACGGTTCACACCAATTTTAGGGTTTCTTCCATATTCTCGATGGAAGCAGATTGATACTTTATGACGTTACGCATATTCTCAGCGAGTGTTCCAAGAAGTGTCATTACGTTCTATTTGGGCCATGTTTACGTAATAGACAAACAATGTTCAAAGTTACGTAATAACAACTTCCATTACCGCATATTCAGAGAATCCGTTTTCTGGGTATATGTGTACATAGCTCCACCTGAAGGAATGGCCTTTTGTTAGCATACGGAATAGTTCTATGCACGTATACTCCCCTAAGGTACCGATCACTTCAGTGTGTGGGTCTCCACCTCGCTCTAGACTATTTCACATATTTCTTGAGTAGCTTATTTGGTGCGGAAAAAAGTCTTCGATTCGTACCATTGATGCTTTTGGCGCAAACAACTTCCATGAATAATTAGCTTTGTCACCAATACCAACATTCAACTGAACATCGGCGCTAGATATGTCCTACGACAAACTGTCGGCTGAAAACGTCTAACGCAGCACACTTCCTCACACGTCGAATCACATATGTGTGCATTTACCATAGTTGCAGACAATTAGCAAATAATGCATGTGCAGACTACATATATACTACATTACATAAACACGTCTCACTGTTTAAGTGGCGACTTATTTACAGGTCGCAGGATTTTTGTAATTAGCTCACATAATTATTATTTTATTATTTATCATATCTAACACATTTGGTAGAGATGAAATGAATTTGTTAACTACTGTACCTAAATGTCAAGGCTAGCTTGCTGTGCAATTGATACAAACATTCGTTGTACACAACGTGGACCGCTGGTAGCTAATCTGTGTTTAGAAAAGCCGACGCCTACTAATATAATACAATGGTAGCATTTTGATACAGTGCTGTGGAATGTTTTCATCGAGTCTGTCGCCTGTCGCCTGTGGTGCTAAGTCGATAATGTTTCTGTGTCAAGCGCTCCCGTACAACTAGCCTTACTCTGACAGTAGCACTACCGGTACCTTGTTGGTAAGCCGTCAGTGTCAGTAGCGTTTACGTACAAGTAGCCTTCCCTTGTCAGTAACCTTTCGGTGTCGAACACTCAACATTTCAAAGTGCTACCGTTTTAGTTGTTTCGTGAAAATATTTTCTTTGACGCAATCAAGCATGATGCGAATCGAGTTATACTCGACTGCCTGGCCTAATTATCAATGCGAGCCGGAACGCCATCGCCTTTTTCAAAGTCTACGATAGCTTAGAGTAGCAGAGCAGATATCGACAACTAATGTGCTTGTTTGAGTCTCAATAGCCCCACAGTACTGAACCGCAGTCACAGCTCTGGATTCAGAGGTTTTATATTTCTTTCAATCTTCTACAATATTCAACACCTTAAATCCACACCAACTACTTGTTGGCTTCTCAAGATATGTTATAAGTTATATGTCATCTTTTTGAATGTTGTGAGCGTGTGTGTTTCGTATGTGTGTGTGTGTTTGTGTGTGTGTGTGTGTTTGTGTGTGTGTGGGTGTGTGTGTTTGTGCATTTGTGTGTGTGTGCTCGCGCGAGTGAGCGTGTGGGCGTGTGTGACCGCGCATGTATTTTTGTGCGTGCGTGCATGTGTGTGTGCTCGTGTGTGTTTGCATGAGTGCTCCGTTTCGCAAATATATATTCTGGCTTGCACATTGTCTTTCTGGAATAAGACGTTATTATACTGCAATACACGTTGTCTTGCTGGCAGACATTCTGCAATGCTGACACACACACATTGTGACATTGGCACATACGTTATCTTACAGGCAGGCATATTGACAGTGTTTACTTTACATTTCTGGCATACACGCTGTCTTACTGAGAGACACGTTGTCAGACATGTGTAAACGTTGTCAGAATAGAAGATTCCTTTTAAGACTGGCACACATGTTGTTGTGCTAAAATGTATGTTTGTCAAAGTAAAGTAAACATTAAGTTCTTATATATATAGCACAGTATCCAGTCTGTTGGACTGCTCAAGTGTGCTCATTCATACAACAGAGTGAACTGGAGCAAAGTAGAATGGACGAACTTGCCGATGGTTCGAAACGGCAGCACATGATTCGAGACATGTCTTGCACTTAAATTCGAATGCATAACAGAACGCGAACACGTCCGCGCTCTGAGTAAATGCACACGAATACACACTTGTACCCTGCAGGCACACATATCTTGACAGAACGGGTATCGCCATTCCATCTCGAATACCTCGAGCGAGACACGAGCGAGCGACATTCAATGCCGCTAAACAAGGAAGTAGTTGTAGCTGATATCATGACAAATACGCTCAGCAATCACGACCACTTTCTCCGTAGATATTGTTCGACGACCAGTGGCGACTGGACGTGATCTGTAAGCAGTGGAAAAGCAATGGCTCGTGTCGTCTTCGTTCTCGCTGTTCTCACGTTTTTGTTCGTAGTTGAGACGTCTTGTGGCGGCACGGCACGTGCCAGTATATCTCTGGTAAACAACGGCTACGAGGGTATTGTTGTTGCCATTGCAGAGTACGTCCCAGTTTCTAAGAGCGCTGAAATGATCAAACGAATTGAGGTAAGAATATATCCGAAGGAGATTAACTGGATAATTGCGCTTGTTTGTATTGCGTGTTAATATGTGTGTGTGTGTGTGTGTGTTTGTGAGTGTGTGTATGTGCGTGCGTGCGTGTGTGTGCCTGTGTGTGTGTTTGTGTTTGTTTGTTTGTGTGCGTTCGTTCGTGTGTGCGTGCGTGTGTATATGTGTGTAGGTGTGTGTGTGTGTGTGTTTGTGTGTGTGTGTGTGTGTGTGTGTATGTTTACGTGTGGTGTGGTTGTGGTGGTGGTGGTGGGGTGGTGTGTGTGTGTGTGTGTATGTGTGTATGTGGTGTGACTCTCTATCCTTCATTCTATGCTTTTTTACGTTTAGATGCTACCGCGAGGGCTGTCGAGTGAATTTGTACTTAAATGAAGTGTTAGCCGATTGTGCAAGTAACGAAGTTCACTACACGGCTACGGTTGTTAAAATACTGGTAGACAGATTACATATTAAACGTCATATTTCAAAGTGACATTTCGAGCAGGTTATATATAACTATTTGCACCACAATGTGCTTACTTCAAATTGTACCTCCATTCAACAGCGTCAGTATAATTTAGAACAACCCTGACAACGTGGTTATCATCTATTTCGACTTATGTTACCGGGCAGTGTTATTGCGCTTATATGAATGAATGCCTACGGCTGTCTACTACCAGCAGAGGCAACCTCTGATCACTAGTTAATAAAAGTGACATATAACACTTTGACTTTTGTGTAATATTCAGGGCGACGTTTTTTCTTTCAAGCGCGGACGTGTACCACGTCGAACGTATTACGCAGTCAATAACTAAGAACATGTTTACTGGTGATTGTGTTTTGGAGAAAATGTGGTGTAGATTATCAGTCGCGTAAATTGGCCGCTGATTGTTCGTGCAGATGTTTAAGCGAGCACACGTTTATGATAGCAGATATCACAATCAGCTAATCGTTTCCCCGCAGAGATTGACATATTTTTCTTTACACGATGATCAGACAGTTTACGCTGTAGAGATATGCGATTTTTTTACGTTTTTGACGTCATTTAACACTTGACCAAATCATGCATTGAGTGGGTAAGACATTATGCATCATTATAGCTGTACATCATATGTTAGTCAGCTTATGTTTAGTCAATAATACTGTTGCGTCATAAACGTAAGCAAGATTGTGATTACCTTTATTTTTTTCCAAAAAAACTTCATAGATAGCACAAAGTGACCGTCATGTTTCGGGTGTAAGCCGAAATATGGGCAAACAACACTCCGTCTGCATGCACTTTTGTCTGTTTCTCATTACCAGACTTGTTATGTAAGTCTTGATTTCTCCATAATTTTTGCAATTTTCAAATATTATATATTTCACCCATATAAATTAACTCTGTCACTCCTTCTGTGATTGTCGTCCCTTATTCCCATACTGATATATTACGCCTTCGTTCGAACTTGAATACACATTACCGTGTCAAATGTCTTTAAACACGTCTCTCTATTGAATTCACATTTTGCTTTTCAGAATTTCTTCACGTTTGCATCAATAGACATGTTCCAGGCGACATACTATCGCGTCTACTTCCGCAACATCACCATTCTCGTTCCTAAGGTAGGATGATTGCTTCACGTCAATGTTCACCGTGTGTGTGTGTGTGTGTGTGAGTGTGTGAGTGTGTGTGTGTGTGTGTGTGTGTGTGTGTGTGTGTGTGTGTGTGTGTGTGTGTGTGTGTGTGTGTGTGTGTGTGTGTGTGTGTGTGTGTGTCATTTGCCGATGCTCTCCTCTTACTTCCACTAGACCGGCCTGACGCTGGCCACGACATTGCTCCTCGATTTCTTGGTTTTCATATTTTGCTTTAATTGTCTCGCTTTGCCGTCTCAACTCCAAGGGGGGTTGAGAGGTGAAGGGGAGGGGGACAGGTGAACATTTTTTTTGGCGACGTTTACAGTTTCGTAAACTCTTCAAAAATGTCAAATTGCACTGCCCATGACACTCACTTAAACGGGAATACATTCCAAATGCATCGGGGGCACATAAAAGGGGTTTATTCTAAATTAATAGGGGGTATGTAACTGGGGCACATTCCAAATGCTTAAGGGACACGTAATAGGGACACAGAGACATAGGCGGAGCGCCATTCTAGCGTAGGCATAGCCCGGCCAACTTCCAAGGGCCCGTGAATCCGCATAGGCATTGTGAAAGACATAGCATCACGTTATGTATGAGTTCAACTTAATAAATAAAAGTGTATACTGCATTAAAAACACAATGATATATGGCATTTGACAACAATTTACTCAATCATGATAGCGCAGTTGTTCTATCACTTGAACAAAAACAATCGCATTTTAAAGCGTTATTATACTAGTTATAACTGTTCAAATGTAGAACAATCAAGGTACGTTAGATTCAAATATAAATTTATAATTGTACAACATGATAAATATCCATGGTTATTAATTAAACGGATATGCTTGTTTACCTCAGAGTTGGGGTAATAACAGCGAGTACGGAGAAGCGACAATAGAGATGTTCAGCTCAGCTAATGTCGTCATCGACGGACCGGAAATGGATACACCGACCACATGGACGTACGGGGAGTGCGGTGAACCCGGCGAATACATGCAACTCCCCATAGGCTACATGTCGGCAGGACTAGGGACGATCGTGGGCATGTTTGGATACCCAGGTATGTCATGCAGTAGAAGTGGTCCGCATATTACCAGTGTTTTAATATGCTCATGTTGGAGATAGGGCCATGAAAAAGCAGAGCTTATATAGTGTCAACAGCGATACGTATCAACATCAACAGAAGCAAGAAAAAGTCAGAAAAGCCAACATGAACAACAACAACTGCAACAGCATCAGCAGCAACAACAACAACACAATTACATTGGGAGGGAACCACTGGGAGAAAATGACTCCATCACCTATCTGAGCAGCAAGATGACAGAGAGTGGATCCAGAAAAGAAAACATCAACACATGAATAACAAAAACAAAGTTACTGTCTTCATTTTGATACAAATAATGATAGACCAACCAAACCATGTGTAATACCAAAGTGAGGCTATTAAACTCAACTGTTAAGTCAGTGTTACTCCGGGGCTCAGAAACATGGCCAGTTATACCGAAAACGCTAAAAAAGGTATTCATGGACAAATGTATGTATACACTTGTAACAATCGAGTGGTCATTCAAGGTACCTAACAACACGCTATGGGAATTTACCTAACAAATGCCCATAAAAAGCGAACTAAAGAAGTTAAAATGGACATGAACATGACACGCTCTAAGGATACTAGCAACAAACTAAACATAACAAGCGCTTAAATGTAACTGGCAAGGGAAGTGAAGATGAGGTAGGTCGAGAAATAACTGGCAGAGGGGCACCGAGAGCGAAAAAGAGGAAGAAGGATTATGCCTAGAAAGAAAATGAGAGAATGGCATAAAACTGACAACAGTGGAAGACCAATGGTTGATGGCCTTATCTTCCAGTGAGCAAACAGCAAAATGTTAGTGAGTATATAAGTTAGTAAGTGTAAGTGAATACATGAATAAGTGCGTGAGTTGGTAAGTGGATAAGTGAGTGAGTAAGATAGTAAGTGAATAAGGGAGTAATGGCGTAAGTCAGTAAGGAAGTAGATGAGTGAGAGGGTGAGTAAGGGAGTAAGTGAGTGTGTGAGTAAACAAGTAAACGACTGCGTAAGTGAGAAAGTGCGATGAATATGTGAGTTGAGAAAGTGAGTGTCTGAAAAAAGTGAGTAAGAATGTAGGTCAGTATATGAGTAAGTAAGTAAATTATAACTAACTAAATAAATAAATAATTAAGTAACTAAGTAAGTAACTAAATATTTTAAAGAGAGTCTCGCAGTAGCGCCTCCCCTGTATCGAGGTACTCTTTCTATTTTTTCGTTTCGTTTGACCATAGGCCTCAGAGTACCTTTTAACTAACATTAGCATTCTCTCGTATGTACGATGATTTTCCTTTTTAACATAAATTTTGCTCTTTACCAGTCATCTTGCATGAATGAAACTGTCAATACCAGGGTGCGCCACCGGCACACTTCCGCCTGTGTATCACATAAATAGTGTCATCGGTAACATGGTGGCTTTTTTGTATTTTGTAATCGTTCGTTAAACATAACAACGGATAAAGTTTAATGATGGATGGATGTTATGAGTTCTTTATCATAGCAAAATGGTGCATTACCCATCGAATTGTGATGCATTTAAAGGCAAAAGCAATTATTGATTTATATATTTGTAATTCACTCGCGATGCTGTTTTAGGCTACATATGGTAGATATATGGGCAATGATGACACATTGAATGAATAGATTGGTGAGCCAGTCTACAAAGGCACCACTATGGCAATACGTTCGTTTTACTTTCGATTTCGCTAGTCGGTAATTCGGGACTGCCAAAGTCAGATGGAAATGAGTTTAAATAATCACAAGTAATAATGTTGCTAAAGCCTGTGCTCGGTAAGGGGGTGATAACAAGTTCATATTTTCTTATTAAACTAATATTCAATTTCTATCAATAATCCAATAGTAAAAGTATCAATGTTCTTATCCGGTCAACTTCTCATATCTTCATTTACCCAACAACGATAAGATAATTATATACTATTTGTCGCTTAGCTAAGGTTTAAAACACGCCATTGACGCTATGCCAATGGGTTATAGGTAAGTACGTAGATAGTGTCATGGCCGACGGTACCAACAGCCTTCTGGAGGTAAGTGAGCAGATAACGTCATGGCCGATGGAGGTCCAGTCTACAGTGGCTGGGAGAGAGCCTTTGAACATTGTCTGACACACACACACACACACACACACACACACACACACACACACACACACACACACACACACACACACAAACAAACAAACAACCTACGTAAACATGCATTCAAACACATTCATACACATTCACACATAAACAATACACACACAACGCATACACCCACGCGCACACACAGACATACACACATTCGTACTTACATAGCTTACATACCCACATAAGTAGCATTGTTGCAGGGGTAACAATCGTTCACGAGTGGGGCCATCTGAGGTGGGGTCTCCGTGACGAGTACCCCGTCCCAGGACGACAGAGCTTCTATCACAACAACGGCAATGTGGACGCTGTCAGGTGTGGGAAATACATGAAGGGAAATCATGTCGACTACCACACAGGAGACAAGTGCAAAATCAATAAGACGACCGAGCTTCCTGTAGACTCGTGCTTCTTCCAACCACACCACACGCCGGGTGTCAAGGCTTCACTGATGTTCTATCACAATGTTTCGGAAGTAAGCATGCAGTTTCATTACATAATGATAGTTACTGTTGTACTGTAATGTTGTAACACGACTTGGCGAATCAAAAAGTTCCCGACCATCCCGAGTTTTCGACTAGTAAATTAATGCAACAAATAGGCGACATAGTCATATTCACGATATGCATGACTCCACTTGAAAGAGGCATCATACAATGGACCCACTTAATCGCATAATCTCCCCAAGGTGGAGACGTTCTGCGATAACAACGCCAGCAATCCGGACACATTGCACAACGACGAGGCCCCGAGCGAGCATAATGTAATATGTAGATACAAAAGTGCCTGGGAGATCATGCGTGAACACGACGATTTCAAGGGCGGTATGTTCACATGGTAGTGGAGTGTTTGTGCGGTGTGTGCGGTGTGTGAGGCGTGTGCGGCGTGTGCGGCGTGTGCGGCGTGTGCGGCGTGTGCGGCGTGTGCGGCGTGTGCGGCGTGTGCGGCGTGTGCGGCGTGTGCGGCGTGTGCGGCGTGTGCGGCGTGGTGTGCGGCGTGTGCGGCGTGTGCGGCGTGTGCGGCGTGTGCGGCGTGTGCGGCGTGTGCGGCGTGTGCGGCGTGTGCGGCGTGTGCGGCGTGTGCGGTGTGTGCGGGGTGTGTGGTGTGTATGGTGTATGTGGTGTGTTTGTATGTGTGTGTGTGTTCGCGCGCTCGCGCGCGTGTGCGTGTGGTTGTAGTGGTAGAGTTGGTTGTGGTGGTGATGGTGGTGGTGGTGGTGGTGGTGGTGGTGGTGTGTGTGTGTGTGTGTGTGTGTGTGTGTGTGTGTGTGTGTGTGTGTGTGTGTGTGTGTGTGTGTGTGTGAGAGAGAGAGAGAGAGTGTGTGTGTTTTATGGTATGTGCATGATTGTGTGTGTAGTGTGCATTTGTATTTAACAAAAGAACACTTGCGCCAGAGGAGAATGTGACGATAGAAAACTGCTGTTTTGGTTTTATTTATCTTCCTATATATTTTATTATTTTGCTTCATTTACAGTCAACAGCATAGTTCTCCCCAAAGTTACGACAACTACTCCCACTTTGCGTATTGTCCAGGTGAAAAAGCAGCGATTTGTCATGATACTAGACGTGTCTGTTAGCATGGGAGTGAGTACCTACTACACATGTCCATAAGAGTGGGAAAGAAAATATATCATATATTTTTGCCAGCAAGAAAATTAGTTGTATCTGGCAGCTTAACGAAATTATTTGTAAGCATGACAATACGTAAGCATGCGGCATGTTATTAACTGTCATATTGCCATTGATACGACACTCGTATTTATAAACATGTTGTTTTACTTCTATTTCACTTCTTCACCTAATACATTTGAAAACCTTTATGAAAACTGTTCCTTTAACATCTTAACTTATTTTCTTACACCAAGGGGCCTTTTAACAATATGCTCAAAGCATCTGCTTGACTTCCAATTGTTATTTAAATCAATATTATCTACCATTCCGCGGTGTCAAGCTAACACAAAAATAAAGTCAAGATTGAATCATTATCCCGTGAACAATATTCATATCATAGTTTTGGATTATTTTTGCTGAAGCTCACAAAATACCCGGTTGCCTTTTTCTATTATATAACATGTGGGTAGCTGATGAACTGGTTGATACAATGAACGTATACCTAGGCCGGATATTTTATTGATAAACACAATGCTTACATCAATATATGCATAAACGTACAGTGCTGCAACTGTCAACTTGATATGTTGACAGGGTGAGAAGATAGAGAAGTTGTACCAGACGTCAGTTGACTTCCTCATAAAGGTGGTACCTACGGGGTACACTGTCGGTATTGTCACGTTTAGCTCATCTGCCAATATTGTGGCACCACTCACAGAAATGACGTCTCAGAAAGCGAGGGAAGATTTGGTTGAGAAGTTACCAAAATTTGTTACTGGATCAACTGCCATAGGTCGCGGGTTGTTGGCAGGCGTACAGGTATTAATATTATATTATGCGATTACAAACGTTAATGCATGACTCAAACCATTGTCAATCTAACGTAACAAAGATAAATGGTATATTCAATTAAGGAGGCACATGAACGTTACTGCATGAATGTGTCAACTAATGTTGAACAAATGCGTGTGAGCGTTTGCGAGTGAGTATGCGGTCGAGGGTGTGTGTGTATTTGTATATGTACTTATTAAGAGTACTGGGTATAACACATTAATCAGCGAACAAGCAATCAACTCATACATCCGTGTATGCTTGAGTGCATGTGTCACGCATGCATGCGTGCATATATTCGCACGCACGTACATACACGACTCTCATTTGCACATTCGATGAAACAATTCATTACTTTTTCGCAGGTTTTAGAAGCCGATGGTGGTTCCGCCAGTGGCGGGGTACTGCTGCTTGTGAGTGATGGTGAAGAGAACGTTGATCCTCGAATTGCCGAAGTGACACCGACTTTAGTGTCAAAGGGGGTCACTGTGAATACGGTCCTTATTGGAGACTCAGCTGATAAGGACCTCATTGAGTTAGCTGCCTTTACTAAAGGAAATTCATTTTTCGATTCTGGGTCGTCGGATTCTACGGGTCTTCAGAGTGCGCTCAAAGCATCTGTCACACACTCCGAGTCTAGTTCGGCAGGAAAAGCTCCCATTGATGTAAGTTGCCATCTATTCATACAAAATAATGATACATTTTTATGGATAAGGGGACCGTTTCAGTAACGTAATTAGAACCAGTTTTGCTTGTCATTTTATCCGACTAGATTTAACAAGATTTAACAAGATTGTCCCCAGAGAATTAACTCTAGACGGCAGGTGGACAAAGAAGCCATTTGGCTTATCGAGAGTGTAACCCTTTAATCTTCGTGTATTTCGCCCTTCTGGGGTACGTGTAAATTTTATTTTTAAACATATCACGCTACTAGCACCCACACAATCAGCAAATAATGAAAAAATATGTTCAAATCATTTACACTCCTTTGTGAAAATGATAACTTCTTTATATCTAATCTACACAACTTCTTTACTAATGTAACTATATGTCCCCTATTCCTTCTATCTATCTTAACTGATACAAAAATATTTATATTAATATTTTCATAACCATTCACTATTTAACAAAACTTCTATCTGATCTCCTCTCAATCCCCTGGTCTGATCTTCGTTCCCATGGCCTGTGTGGAGGCATTTACATTTCTCAAAATTGAACGACATCTGCCATTTTTCAGGCCGTTTGATCAACCAGTCAATATCATCTTGAAAATGTTGTCTATCTACTTCACGTTTAATATTTCTAAACACGTTTGTGTCATCCGCAAATTTCAATGCATTGCTTATTATATCATCATCCAAATCGTTGATATATATTAAGAATAGTATAGGTCCCAGTATTGATCCATGTGGAACCCCACTCAAAACTTATTTCTAGTTTGAAACCTTCCCATCAACCACTACACGTTGTCTCCTCTCAATAAGCTATTTTCTATCCAGTTAATTATACCATTTCCTATGCCATATTTCTTTAGCTTAAGCAGTAATCTTTGATGTGGCACTTTGTCAAAAGTTTTCTGAAAATATAAGTAGATGATATCTACTGGTGATCTCTCGTCTACCCATTTAGTTATATCTTACAATTTTTAAACATAACATATTTATTAAGCATGACCTCACTTTTAGAAATGCATGTTGAGATGGGTTTATCAAGTTATGTTTGACAAAAGAATCCACCTTGTGATATGTAATTTATCTTTCTAATCATTTGCAAATCATCAATGTTAAAATCACTGGTCTGTAATTATATTACTAGTTTTTCGAAACCTTTTTAAATAACGGTATAATGTTTGTTCCTTTTCATTTTAACGGAACCTCTCCCTCGTTTAATGACAAGTTGAAAACTGATGCAAGCGGTATGCTAATTTGTTCGGCAATTTTCAATAGTACTTTGGGAGGAATCTCATCCACTCCAGGTGATTTAGTATCCTTATTTTGTTAGCTACCATTTCCGGGGTTACAATTAACTGTCCTAAATAGTATGATTCCGCCCCCTTCAACAGAGCATCTGGTACTGACAGAGGATTAATATCCTCCTTGGTAAACACCGAACTCAAGTGCTCATTTAGGTCCTCTGCCATTTAGAATCCCTCTGATATTATATTTCCAACACTATCTTCTAGAGGCCCGACCTTACACTGAACTATATGTTTGCTCCGTATATATGCATACACACTTTTGCTGTCATGTTTTATATTACAAGCTAGTTTGTGTTCATAGCTTTTCTTTTAATTTCTAATGTCAGTTTTATATTGGCTAAATGCATCTTTATGAATGTTATAGTCTTCATCATTTTCAGTGCGTCTATATGACTTCCACATCATATGTTTGTACTTAATTTTTCTAATGGCTTCTTTCGGTAAGTGTTTCTTTTTGGACCGTTTCCATTGTTTATTTAGTGGAACACAATTACCGACGATGCACTCGTTTTCACTCCTTAAGATATTCCACCATTCTGTTGCTGTCTTATTCGTAAGTGTGTCATTCCAGTCTATCTTTGATCAATATTCCCTGGTGTCCTTATATCTTTTTTGTGGAAGTTTCTCCTGTACTGCCGTTTATTATTCCTTTCTGATTTTACTTTGATGATAACATGTATCTGGTTGTGATCACTACTTCCCAGTGGCTCACATATCTTGACTTTCTTAACTAAATCATTCTGTGATGGCAAAACTATTTCTAACGCATTTTCTTCCCTGGTTAGTTCTAGCACATGTTGAGAAAGGAAACAATAATGAACTAAAAACTTGTGGCCCTCATTCCCTGTACTCTGTACAGATTTCCATTGTATGTGTCCTTGGTTAACGAAAAACATACCAACACAATCCCGTATGCTCACTTGCCTTGTAGTATTTTGTACTTTTTCATGTTCTTCTATGCTTATGTTTGGATTTCTATTAACTAACCCAACCGCTAACTTCTAGCTTCCTGTAACTATGTTACACCAAACAGCTTTTTCACAATCTGCTTATCTTTCTAATGTTATTTCATGAGCCTGGATATAGTTTTTAATATATGAAATAACTCCACATCAATTCCTTTCTATTATGTCTTTCTTAAACAGTACATACCTTCAATACCAATTCGACATTTCACATATCGGTGTTTGTTGTTAAAGGAACACATTTATGGACGATGCACTCAATTTCACTCCTTAAGATATTCCAACATTCTGTTGCAGTCTTATTCTACAGTGTGTTATTCCAATCTATGTTTGTTAAATATTTCCTGATGTCCTTATATTTTGCTTTGTGGAAATTTATCCTGTACTGCCTTTATTATTCCTTTCTGGTTTTACTTTGATGATAAAATGTGTCTGGTTGTGATTAATACTCCCCGGTGGCTTACATATCTATCTCTTTGTCAACTAAATCATTCTGTGATGGCAAAATTATGTGTAACACATTTTCTCCCCTGGTAGGTTCTAGCACATGTTGAGAAAGGAAACTATATTGTACTAAAAAATGGTGGTCCTCAATCCCTGAACTCTGTAGGGATTTCAATAGCATAACTAATAACTAACGTCGAGCTTCCTGTAACTATGTTACACAAAACTTCTCTTTCTAATTTTATTTCATGAGCCTGAATAGATACTTTAATATATAAAATAACTCCACCTCCCTTTCTTCTTATTCTCTCTTTCTTAAATGTTACATACCCTCAGTCCCAATTCGATATTTTATATATCGGTGTTAGTCCACGATTCAGTTAGACCTGTGAGGGTCAATATCCTCCACCATAACGTTTAGTTCACTTCTTTTGTTTACTATGCTCCTTGCATTTAAACAAACGCTTCTGAAAAGTTTTCCAGGCTGTAGTTTGCTGATTTATTTGTGCTATCTTTATTTATGCATCAAATTTCAGGCTTCTTTGTGAATCAACCCAGCGCGTCTAGTTTATATAAATGCAACACTACGGCTAGTGTGACAACGTGCCTGCTAGTCTGACAACGTGCGTGTTATGGCGACGATGTGTATGCCAGCGTGTCCACGCTAACCCGTTATCTAGACAAAGTGTCAGTTGCAAAGGTGTCAAAGCGCTACGTGGACGTTTAGTTCTTCATATTCGGTGCTAACTAGCGTCACGCACTTCAACTCAATTTGAGTGTTTCGATACTACACAAATGCACGTAGCTGATTTCAATTACAAAATATAAACTATGTGTGATATCATAGGTGTAAGACCTACGTCAGATTTTTTCGTAAACGTTTGTTCCCTGTCAACACGCCAGCAAGTCGAGAAATATGATCTTATTAAAATGTCGGCTTGACACCAAACATGAGCCAGGGAGTAAGCCGTCCTTGGAATGTTATCAAAATGTTATGATCTTACAAACCACATAGAGTACCTTTCAAGCATAAATACATGGCTTTTTGCGTGTTTCAAAAGCGTTACTGTAGTGTAGAACATGGAGACCGGCCAGGTAATGTATCCACTCCGTCACACATCACTGCACAACGACGTAGCATAGTTGTTTGTTGGCGCGTCTGGTATGTTGATAGCTCCCTTGGGCATCCCCTGAAACAGGACAATTTCGGTATGTGGAGGTGCGGATAAGTGCAACCTTGACATCGTATACCCATTTCGAAATAGCATAATACTCGTGTCTTGTTGGGCCTATGAGAATATTTTTGAGAGGATTTACATATCATGAAAGGGGTGATTTCATGAGTGGGCAACATCCAATATAGGAAGTGTTTGTATTAGTTCAATCCACTACCCACATCCATCATTATGTAGGGTGGGACTTACGATCTCGAGGGATTTAGAGAGGCTTTCAAAACTGCAGCGTATAGTCGTCGGATTAAACTGACGTGACAGCTTCTTTACGTTCCCCTGTTGTATTATCCACATTTGGAGCGATGTGCATTAATAGTATATTCCACTTGGTAGCTTCATCATTTCCATTGCGTCTATATGACTTCCACATCGTTTGTTTGTAATTGTTTTTTAATGGCTTCTTTCAATAAATATTTATTTATTGACCGTTCCCTTGTATTTTTTTCAATGGAATAAACTTATCGACGATGCACTCAATTTCACTTCTTAAAATATTCAAAGATTCTGCTGTTGTCTTATGCTTAAGTGTGTTATTCCAGTCTATCATTGGTATGTTTTCCCATTTAGCTTCCTTTGTGGAAGTTTCTCCTGTACTGCTTTTATTATTCCTTTCTGATTTTACTTTGGAGGTAAATTTATTTTGAACTAATTTATTTTGTGAGTAAAAACTATGACTAATTCAAGTTCACCCCTGATTGGCTCTAGCACATGTTGAGAATGGAAACTATCTTTTACTAAAACTAAAATGTTTGGTCCTTATTCCTTGTATTCTGTAAAGATTTCCATTTTATATGATTATGGTTAAAATCGCCCGTAATAATACAAACCCGTATGCTCACTTCCCTCATAGCGTTTTGTGCTTTTTATTTTCTTCTATGCTTATGTTTGGTCTATGTGACAATGCTTTTATCAATCTAACCACATTTACATAATGGCAGGGACATTTATTTATATACATGTATATCAACTCACCCATCTCCTCCGCCGTCAGTAAATGTGTACGTTCTTCTATTTATAGCCGTATTTCGTCCGTCTATCATTATCCATTCCGCAGATTCCGTACATCAGTGTATATCAGCCACTCCCCATGCGGCGTTCCAATCGCCTCGTGTTGATCATAAATACGACTTCGTACATTTTTATTAGAGATGAACTCGAACTGCAGCTGAACTGTTGATTTCACTAAGTCATATTCACGACAAACGCGGCATTCAATAAGGTTTTTGGTATTATACAACACGACTGCCTTTCAAGGAATTGATTATGGATGGCAAGTGGACAAGGAAGTTGTTGACTTGTCGCTTTTTTCTATCTGTGTGCCCCCCTTCAAGGACATGACTGGAACGCAGCATTAATGTCTCATTGCGTTGCGTCGGAGCGCGTTGCGTATCTCTCGCTGTCACGCATCGCTGCCTGCCACCCCAACACAAAATTAAATAGTCAAATCGACATCTACCGGACATTATGCTCCAAGCTGTGGATTTTCTGAGCCTTAGCAAACATCCATATTCTATGTGTGCGGATGCTGATGTCAGACGTCGCAGTGTTCTATACACAATTAAGTTTTCCTGAATTACTACATTGCTCCTCAATGTAATTTTGCAGCTTCTGTTGGAAACGCTGTCGATCGGACCAGACCAGTCCGTCAACAGTTATGTTAGCATTGACTCTAGTGTTGGCCGAGACACTGAATTCATCTTCACGTACATTGGGAGCACGTTCAGTTTAGACGCCCTCGTGACGTCACCGAGAGGAGTCAACTACACTGCCGACGGTCAACGTGGTCACAGAAGCGATGTCACGAAGCAAGTGACTATATCGTTTAATGAAACAGAGGTGACGTGTCTCTCTTACTACATTTATTCAGAATGTGTAGAACAACTATATGAAATTCGCTTCCCGTTAATGTTAAATTAGCAGAAAATATTGTTACATTTCGTCGTCACCTCAAAACCTATCTTTACAATATCGCCTATCCTCCGTAGCTTCCTAGCACATCCATCAATTTGTTGGCGAATTTCGCCTGGCACACGAGTACGAGAATGCTTAATCCTTTGGTTTTAGTGCGCCACTGAGCTCGGATTGTCTGAGGATATTGGCGCTTAAGAAGTTATTTATTATTATTATTATTATTAACAACACGTAGCCGCATTTCGTTTCATTGTGAAACTAAATCGCGCATTTCAAGTTAATAAATATTCCTATATGCACTATATTTAAACAAAAATTTAATTTTCGAATCAAAAACACTCCACCACTGCATCAGCATAACGTCACTTTCGCAGTTTTTTTGGTGCAAAAGTGTCTTTGTATTGGTTTCGCGGTTATACATTATATATGTAAGCAGTCTCAACATAGGCTTAAACTTGAAAATCGCGTTTACAATTAAAGCAATATGGTCTCGATTAATCCAAACACATTTAATACCAACTTGTTATTATAATAATTCTGAAATAAAACAACTAATATTCATAATTTACCCCGCGGTAACATCAGACAACCTATGCACTCAGTTAAACACATTTTTTTTATCAAAAAGAAGATGTCGTTTATCTTCTTGGTGCCTTGATTAGTTGCCGTTGATCATTCTAAAAACTGGGCAAGCAAGCAGCTATTCGTATTGTTTTTGTATTGCACTCGTCCAATTAAACATAACAGTTTTAGACATGGTCAAAGATACTCTGACCATATCAGTGCGAATTGTTGCCTCAATTTGAACACTGTGGTGCGATGTTCCAATCGGACCAGACCGGTCAAGCAAACAAATTGTTTAAGTTTTGTTGGGATTTAAACGCACTAAATGGGTATTAATGTTAAGGCGGATATATATATATATATATCCGCTTTAACATTAATACCCATTTAGTGACAGCTTCTTTAATCGCATATATATATATATATATATATGCGATTGTCGCAACATACATATGGAAGTGTGTGCCCCGCCTAAATCTACGATTCCATATGTACGGTTGCGGCAAGAGGATGCGGCATGCGGCATGCGGCATGCGACAACAAATGGTTATAGTGACAATTCATAGGAGTGATTCCATGTGTGTGGATGCGGATGCGTTTTGTCGTGCTGATACGGATGTGTCAAATTGAATCGCTCCATGTAGCGATTCAAATCGTATCCGCACACGAGTTGGACAGGACATTCCCAGGAGTGCCGTCATTATAGAGGTATTTTCCCAACTTTCAAAATGGCGGCGTAGGTATTGAGGATTCAAACATGCCGTCTCGGAAACTTCCAATAGTTCAGGTAGAAGCATTGGTGGAAGAAGTGCGTCATCACCCTATTTTATTTATTTTTTATGCTGAATGTACACGGCGCCTAGACGGAAGCGGAAAGAGAAAACGCACTGCGTTCAGCACGCATGGAATCACGCAAAACGCATTCCGCATGCCGCATCCGCTTGACGTACATATGGACTCGTAGCGTAAGTCACATTTTATTTCGTTACGCCTTGGTACCTCCATATTCTGTCAATGTTTGTGTTGTTTCGTGACTTTGCTCAGGTTGGACAGTGGACTATCGTGCTGAGAAACCCTGGCCCGTCGACAACTGTGACCCAACTACACGTCACGTCCAAGGCTCCGTCTGACGATAGCTACCCGATCACCACAAGGGCGTTTCTCAGTCACCAACGAATCAACTTCACTGGTATGATTACTATGGGCGGTAGTCGAATAATTTCAAAAATATCATCAGAAACGAATATCATTGCGTGTTGGTGTATGATGAATTAGTCGCTACCACGTACCTACTGTGGCACGCTATTGGATTTTGCGAACAATGGGACAAACTTACTGCACAAAAGTTGTATCACACTGTCTCATTACTCTAAATGGGTTGTTATTATCATTGCCAATTGTTCGTTACTATATAAATTATGTATATTGTGTCTACGGGTTGGTTTTCGATATCACATGGTAAAGTATTAAATATCAACAAATATCAAGAAACAGTTATTGGACCACATCACAAGTATTCTTATAATATACTTGTGTGCAGTGGTAATACAAATATTTGGAATATTTTATTACCCGACCACATCGAAATCTACTTACTATTGTGTATTTACGATCGCAGAAACGGGTCCAAATGAAAGCCATAAGATTTAAACAATTAGCTAGCTGTGCTACGTTGCAGTGGCCGAACAGGTACTGAAAAATCAAAACAGACAAGTCGATTATTAAAAGCATTGCCCAATAATCAGCCCCGAGACTACTCTACCTGGTTCAAAGATTCACCAACAACGCCTGAATAAACACACTGACATGAATATAACTAATTTCATAAATATCACTCTGATATTATTGTGATGATGCCTTTGGAACTTAGGCCAATGTGTGCAAAGAAATTGGATTTCGCCTTCAGATGAAGCAACGTTGAAGTTAATCGTGCGGGCAGAAGTTCGGAAAGGATACTCCCCTCTTATTGGAGCGAAAGTGGAAGTTCAGGCGGGATCGTTGCCGTGGAAATTGATGAATGATGATGGACGCGGTAAGACATGTTTAGTAGTCGTTGAGCCCGGGGGTATCACTCGTCATAAGCCAAGTTTTAAAATACCATTCTAAAAACCTATTTAAATTAAAGTTATTCCAATTTAAATATCACAATGTTGAACACATATATGTACAGATTAATCGTCTTTATGTGTACAAAACAAACATTACTAGTGTTTGGCTCTCTTCAAATGCGTTGGTGAAACTGTCCTAACTGTACATTTCGTAAATAAAGGTGATAAGAGTAACGTCAACATACTATCCTGGCTGCGGTCCTCATGGTTGAAAGATGGAACTAGTTCATACAGAAAAGGCCGAATTTTCTTATCGTCGAGTTTTTTTTAAAGAACGCGCATAGCATATAATCTGTTTTATGTTAAATCAGGCCTAAAACGATAATAATGGCCTTATTATGACTACTGTGAGTGGATATTTATTGTGCACAGGTGTAGATACGGTGAAAAACGATGGGTTCTATTCGGCTACATTGCTGAACTTCAAGGCTGATGGCACGTTTCCGGTAAAGGTGCGGGCGACAGCCAAAGAAGGTAATCAGACACGGCTGGTGACAAAAGGAGGAAGCCGCGCATTTCGCCTACCAGTTTTTAATGGATGTAAGTACTGATTATGTCAGCCACGTCATTTTGTTTTCTTGTTCGAGTTAATTTGTTGTACGAAAATACACTTATGTTTTGAAAGGATACGCTACATCCATTTGAAACAATTGTATTTATTTATGTACTTCTTTTGCACCGAAATGTGTGTAAGCATTATAAAACGTTTAATGTTGATATCGCAGACTCAAGGCAGATTTGCTTATGTCATCACTTTTATTGTATACTACACTATCGATTTATTATACGTTTTCGAAGTGCCATGTACTACCAGCCCGGATTACAAAGAACCAATATGAAGATGTTTCTCAATATATTGAATAGTATTTCGTTTGCTCGCAAAACAAGTGTGCCTGTTTTTTTTTCTGTACATTAACATATTGATTTTAATACGATAATATACTCTCTGTTTGTATTAATATTATCCAATTGTATTTATTTTGTTCTTCAAAAAATAATTGTATTCATGAGTATAAGACATATTCTAAACAATTGTGTTTACGAGTGTCGTATTCATTAGGCATACACGTATGCACTATTTACCATTTTTATGTACTTATGCTAAACATATCTGGCTTCTTGATATTACTTGTAATTTTGTTTCATATATTTTGCCTAATAAAATCACATTGTCAGCAGTATTGCTTGCCTCTGTTTTATAAAGCCGACTTACAGTTGGGTCCAACGTATGAAGTTGTGGCGGAATTCAATCGAACGTCTGATGCCGGACTGATCGACGTCGTCAATGTGCAGTTAGTTGAAAACCTAAAGAAGTTATACCCCTTCCCGCCCGCGCTCGTCAACGACCTCGAGGTCACTGACATGTCGTATGAAAACAAGACAGTGACACTGCAATGGACAGCAGTGGGAGACTACGACGACGAGCAGACAGGTTGGTGGTCTTGTTCTTCCCTCCCTTGTATTGTGATGAGGTTTAGTTCCTGTACTGTTACGAACAGACAGGTTGGTGGTCTTGTTCTTCCCTCCTTTGTACCGTGATGAGGTTTAATTCCTATACTGCTACGCTGCTCTTTCGTTTATTGTCCCATCCGGTCATTTTCCTCTGCAGTTTATTCTCTATATTACCTCTTTGCGTAGTCGTCTCATCGCATCCTTTGTTTGTTGTCTGATGTTTATCCAACTTATCCCTCTCTTCGGTTGTCTGGCAGCACACATTCTTTCTCATGAAGCTCCCCATCACTACCCGACCTCTTACCAATCTTCCTGTATCATACGCAGCACGTCATTCAGTTATTTTGCATCGCGTAATACATACCCTTCTATTCATAATGTTCTATCTTGGAATATTCCGGATATAAACCTTACAAAATAATGTAATGAAAAGCAGGACGACTATCCGAATTTGTTTGGTGTTGTAAGTTTCAGAGCAACTCTTTCAATGTCAATTTTTTGTAAGGCAGTAGCAGAGTGTTATGCATTTTTCCGCCATGTATAACAAAATGTAACCACAATGGGTCCGGTTCTGTTGGCGTTCTTTGATTTATTCGATCTGCGTTAATTCGCATTGTTTCATTGGCAGCCTCTTCATATGATTTGCGGTTCAGCATGGACTTCAAACAGCTGCGCAGTTCCTTCGGAAACGCTTCTCACCTCAACGAGAGTGACATCATTGTTGGAAATTTCAGTTCCCCTTCTCCTGCTGCCGAAAGGGAGATGTTCATTATACGTTTCCCGTCCGGGTACATTGATGTAACCCTGTTCTTTGGGCTGGTGGTCAACCACAGCGTAGACAGGATCAGCGACGTGTCCAACATCGTCACAGCTGCTATAGTTTACGTGCCACCAATATCTCCTCCAACTACTAGTGAACCCGATTACACAACTACGGAAGTAACCACAGAACGAGACACAACCACCTATGTAGCTACCATAACGACGCAACCAACAACTCGCCCAGAGGATATTACCATCGCAAGCGCAACTCCAACAAGTCCAACTCCAATTAGTAGTGAACCCGATTATACAACTGCGGAAGTAACCACAGAACGAGACACAACCACCTATGTAGCTACCACAACGATGCAATCAACAACTCACCCAGAGGATATTACCACCGCAAGCGCAACTCCAACAAGCCCAGCGACTACTGACAAACCTACAACGACCTTGAAGCAACAACCAACCACCACGCACAGCTCCGCAGAAGCAGAATTACTAATGAAGCTGGCTGTAGGAAGCGCCATGCCGATTATATTGATCATTATCAGTGCGGTAGTAATCAAACTTACCTGTTCACAACGAGCCCGAAGACATGGCGGCCACGAAGAACATGGGCATAGACAACACAATTTAACACGTGTAAATACGAGTCAGTTTGGCGGGCGCTTGCCCTACTCTAATTCGGTAGGGAATTTTTCTGTCGTTGGATCTCAAAGAGTTGGATTTGCGAGACCGGTGTATCTCCCACCCATGAATCCGTATCAAGTGCATGGGTATGGACACATTCCGAATAACCCACCTCAATATGGCTATCCTCCTTACTATGAGCAAGAGTTTGACTGGGATGCCAGACGTTAAGATGTCTGACGTCGGTAGCTGTGGTGAGAGGGTGTAATGTCACAAGTGAAGACCTGGGTAGAATCCACTTACTGCTCTTTCAAAAAAGGCAATTGTGATTTAGACATCACTTCCTGGGATGTCTAAATGATTACCTGTTTGATATATTAGTCGATTATTTTCAAGTTCATTGCGGAAGAGACAGTGTAAACATTCGGTCCTTTATACACGGTGGTTGTGCAAGGGATGTTAAAGATTCCACACCTGGACGTGGGAAAATTATCGTGGAATCAAAAGCCAATGATACAGGTCAACAAATATCCAGATGGACTCGGCATTAGCGGCCATGAAAACACTTGTCTGGTAATGGAGTAGGCGCTAAGGCCGCTGTCTCTAAGCCAATATCGGTGTCATATAAGACAACACATTATTGTTATTGTTAGTTTCTACCTTATGTAGGTTGTACATCATCATTTCTAATCATAGAAACATGTTAATATACTCACAAAGACAACTTGTCAATGTAATAATTATGATATTGTGGGTCGGTTTTCTGTTCACATATAATTTACATTAGTCATATATTTTACGTATAATTCGACCACACCCGGCCGCTGACTAATAACTGACGTCCCAGAAACCCAGCCAAGAATATACGCCTGATGTTGTGTTTTACTGTTGCGCCCTCTTGCGGATAGTTCTGAAAATATGTTAACAAGTTTTACGAATGTACTGACCTGAAACTGTTTTGTGTCTGGACAAACAAAGGATCACAACAACTTACAAAACGGCTGAGGTACTTGGGGTATTCTATAAAATAACAGTTTAATAACGGCTTGCACTACGTGCTACTACTAGTTATGTACTATCTAAGTGCGTGAACATTCGTCGACAAATTAACAATGTTTAATATTAATAAAACAATATATTATAAACATTATATGTACAATTTTGCACGCGTGCGGATGTAGGCGTGCGTGCGTGCGTGTGAATGCGCGCGTGCGGGCGTGCATGTGCATGGTAACTGTGATCGTTGAGAATGAGCGCTTGACGATGACCTATATACATGTATATCTGGTGTGACTGCAGGAGCCCATTCATCGTCTTGAATTTCCACTGCATTGATCAAGTTCGAATGCAAAGTATTCCGACTTTGCGGTGTTGATTAGTTTATTGACCTATTCGAGTGAGTATTGTATATCTCGCGATGTACAGTAAGGAATGTGCATCGTCATTTTCGTTCGAGTTGTCGTCATGTTCTCTTGGCTTCGACCAACTTCTCGTTGTACCAAGGCAGCAGTGGGCGGAGAGCTACACGGTAGGAAAGTTGAATCTAACTAATAATAATAAACTTTATTTACACACCATTCACGGGTGATTACAAATCGGTAATCATCTAAGAAGCATAACAAACGCATTTAAGAAAAATAAATAAGAAAAATATATAAAGTTAGGAAGCAGAATCCTAGTATATATATATATATATATATATAAACCTATGTACATACAATTACGGGTAAATGCAATGATAAAATAAACGATTAGCAAAAGTGCTGAACAGCTGAACATACTGAATACAAAATAAATAAAATAAAAGCCTAAATTACATTAAATAAGTTGATTAGGTACTAAAATGTGATTATTGCGCTTTGCACATATGAAGCGATACTAAAATGTGATTATATACTAAAATGTTATATAAATAATACAACAAGTTAATTAAAAATATATGCATGAATAATACAAAGGTTAAATGATGTCTGATTATATTAGTTTGAGAACAGAAATGTCTTCAATAATTTTCCAAACTGTCTATTGTTCTCAATCGCGCATCATTCCAGAGGCAAAGAGTTCCACAATGTCGGCCCAGCACATGCAAACGCCCGACGACCATAACGTTATAGGTTCACGCGTGGAACGTCCAGAAGCAGACCATCGCCAGAGCGTAGGGTCCTGCGTGGCGAGTGACGATGTAGCAGTGACGCGAGATACACTGGCGTGCCTGCACACAGTGCCGTCTGTACAACTACGTGTAACTTGTATTCGATGCGCTTTCTCACTGGGAGCCAGTGAAGGTGTTTGTAGGACTGCAGTGATATATCTCCGGTCACCTCGTCGAAATTGCATCACAACACGAGCGGCTGACCGTTGGACTCTCTCTAGACGGTGCAGCAGACGGACAGGCATACCAAACAGCATCGCATTTCCATAATAAATTATGGATGTCACAAGTGCATGGACAATACATTTGCAGACATTGGTCGTCGTTGCCTCTCGTCCACGAGCAATTCTCGAGATATGGTAGTAAGCACTTCGACATACATTTGCCACTTGCGTCGCCATCGATAAATCAGCATCGATTGCAACACCAAGATCTCGGTCATGATCAATTAATATTGGTCTGGTGTATCATCAGCGTATAGATGGTGTTGTACGTCGTGTCGTTTTAGTAAATTCGTTAGAGGCGCAATGTAGGCGTTTGAAGAGCACCGGCCCAAGAACCGACCACTATGGTACTCCGGATCTCATCACATCTAACATGTAATAATTGAATGTTAGGCAGCTTTATATGTTTAGGAACTGTGGTACGGGAGGAAATTTATATGGGGCAATTTCAGAGCGTCTAGGAATGCTATTGTGAAGGTTTATGTACTTGTTGAATTAGTGTATTACCTATTGGGCGGTGAAATTATTACAATGGTGTCAGCATCAGCAGGGATCACATGACGGATGCGAAGTATATTGTTCATTAACTGGGGTTTGGGAGAGACAGAACACACCAGTCCAGAGTGATCCACAGAAATGACGATGCAACCTGGACTCCTCTGTAACGAGAGATTATAACAGTGTGGTTATAAAACCCACACATAGAAGCAATACCGAGCGGTTGCGTAGACGATGAAATCTTACCTTCATGTATAACCTAAAAGAGATTACCGTAGGTATATAAAATATATGTTCTGTGTAAACCTGAGTGAGTGTTAGATTGTAGGTATTGTCTTGATTATCTGGTTTTGTATTGTTAAATTTGTCAAAGGGTGTGGTCGAGAATAAACGAACCTGGGTCAGCGCGACGAATACTGATGTCGCGACGTTTATACGGGATAGCGAATCATCACTCACCTATGCGGTTGTGATGTAGTAACGATGATCGAACGTAGATTGCAATAGTGAGAAGTTCCCTACAATCAAACCGTGTCGGCTTCGGAGAGCTGCCGATGGCCAGAACAGATTATAGGTGACGTCCGTGTTGAGATATGGTATCGTTAATCTCGAACATTCATTCGACATATATTTACCCTACGTTGGCCACAATAGGGTAGTAGTTCTACGATATTTCACTATTGTGATCATATAAGGTTACATTTGCTTGTCTTGTTCGTTTGCATGGAATATGACTGAATAAATTGATATACTACTTGTATATACGAGAGTGACTTAGAAGATATATTTATGTGGATATGTCATCTCAATGATAAGAGAGTGTAGGAGGCTGACGAGTCTCCCTCTGGAAATTTATCAATACTGATATATTTATTATTCGGTGGGGTGAATAAATTTTAAAACGTGTACATTGCATAGTTTTGTATTACGTTTTATACTACACTATCTCTGAACCCGAATATATATACACAAGTTCGCTTCACCTGGCGGATCTTGACATAGTGGCAAAGTGGCGTAGTTGTTAGAACAATAGGTATAACAGTATCATGAGCTATCTATGCATCACAATAGCCGACGTGAAAAGTGTATATGTAATTATATCGATCATCGATAGGACGTTGAAATGTCGATAGCCACAATATTTTGCAAACAACACAGCAGTGTTACTTTTGCCACACAAACATAATATTCGTATATTTATGGATTTTCATTTTGTTTTTTATTGTACTAATCTACCGACCAAACACCAAGAGCGTCATTCAATGAGTCACCATTTTGGATATCAATCAAGTCCGTACAATGGCGTCACAGTTACATTATATTGGGCCTCCTTTTCCTGGGTATTCGATATCCACAATGCTATCGCTATCGCTATACTATACTATACTATACTATACTATACTATACTAAACTATACTATACTATACTATACTATACTATACTATACTATACTATACTATACTATAGCAATTGATATGGCGCTATCTGAATAGTATTGCAATAGGAGCAAGTCTAATAAAACTCTTAATCTATATGCCTCTGCTTCGAATACTTTGCTGTTGTTGGTAAACTTGGGCCTGACTAACTACGTGTCTTTGGGGCAAGGAATATTTCCATCTGTTTAAATCAAAATGATTGGATGGTGGACGATGGCGGCGTTTTTGTCCTTCCCATATATGACGTTAGTGGTACGCGATTCTGCTAATTGTGTTATTGCTGGGCTGGAATAACGCCATCTACCGACCATGACAGATCTCTATTCGTCGACTCACTTCCGGGAAGGATGGAACCGTAGAGAACGCCATGACAGTCAAGTAACTTCCGGTACGACATTACTTCCGGCGTAGCGTCCCTAGTAGAGGCCGCCACGACAGTCAAGTCACTTCCGGTACGACATCACTTCCGGTTGAGTCTTTCAGGCTGCTCCATTCGGGGCAGAATACTTTCTCAACTGGGGCTGATGAGGCTGGAATGCTGAGATGGTGAGGGACCAACTGAGCCAGAGTTGGACAACTCAGAACTGCAGTGGGTCACTGTTACAATCTGTACATGGCTGACTGAGGTATTCGTTCACCTCTACAATCAGCAACCTACTGATGCTATAAGTTTGTAATTTATATTTTCTGATCGTAGACTACTAGATGTTGAGAGGGTTAGCACATGTCCACATATCACGCTCAGAATCCCCTTTGGACTTTTTAGCCAGGATGCTGGCATGGGATTATACTAGTGTAGGAGGCAGTCTGACTTGAGCCACCTTACTTCTACAGAGGAAGACTGGCAGTTCTTGTTCTGAGCAATTAGCACTGTCAGCCACTGTCAAGTGGCATGGTCTCCAGACTACATCAAAGGCATGTCTTGTCTAACTGGTGGGTTAACTGCTAATTGGCTCTTTATGGACATCCTGGTGGCTTAATTAAACAAACACGTTTATGGCCTGAACTGATAGCCTACAATTATTGTTTGCTAAACAGAGTATTTCTGACTGGGAAAAGATGCTGCCTGTTGCCATGTTTGGGTAACATAGTCATAGTTATCAGAGAATGAGGATGTACTATGTGTAGGGATGGTAATTAGGTTAGATAGGAAAACAGTTGGGGATAAGCTCGCGAAAATGTAATGTTTTGTCTCACAGGGAAAAAAACATTAAATTTTCGCGAGGTTAACCACAACTTTTTTCCCTATCTAACTTAATTATATATTTTTACCCGCTAGATGGCGCCATCATGTGATGTAGTACGTCAATTATCCACTAGGGGGCGCTGCGCCGGAAGAGATGTCGTACCGGAATTGACTTGACTGTCATGGCGGCCTCTACTAGGGACGCTACGCCGGAATTAACGTCGTACCGGAAGTTACTTGACTGTCATGGCGTTCTCTACGGTTCCATCCTTCCCGGAAGTGTGTCGACGAATAGAGATCTGTCATGGTCGGTAGATGGCGTTATTCTGAGTAGTTACTTTGATGTCTGTTGGGTCCCATTGGGTGTCGTCTGTCTCATGAACGTGCACAGTTTTTTGTATTAAGGGAAGTCACGTGATGTACGTTCGATCTGATTGGTTATGCAAATTATATGACGCCGAAAACTAGTGTATATACTGTGCTTCCGACGATTCTGGTCCTTCCTTTTTCGAATCTCGAGAAGGTCGTATCGTGTCTGGTCGCTATTGTAAATATGGATTTGTTACGATGTAAAGATGGGTGCTTCATATACATATGTTTTCCGTTAAAAGAAGCATACGAGTCCCATGGTCGGATCGTTGGACATGAATCCGAACAGATGGCCGCCCCTTGAAAATGAAGGTATGTAACGTGCTTCTCCTTAGCTGCCTCCTTATGTTTTGTTTTAGTTTGGACATATACATTTTTCGATCCTCTTGTCGGCACGACCACAACGTCGAAGACCACAACTCGATAGATAGATAGAGTGCTGTAGTACGGCAATTATTCACTAGGGGGCGCTGCGCCGGAAGTGATGCCGTACCGGAAGTCACTTGAATGTCATGGCGGCCACTACTAGGGTTGCTACACCGAAACTAACGTCGTACCGGAAGTTACTTGACTGTCATAACGGTCTCTACGGTTCAATCCTTCCCGTAAGTGTGTCGACGAATAGAGATCTGTCATGGTCGGTAGATGGCGTTATTCTGAGTTGTTACATTGATGTATGTTGGGTGCCATTGGATGTCGTCTGTCTCATAAACGTACGATACATCGTGTTGGTCTACGTTTAATATTTCGATGTCACTCAATAACCTGTCAAATTCACTCAAAAAGGAGGGATTTGACGTGACAACGCGTCGAATTCACTCAAAAAGGAGGGATTTGACGCGACAACGCGTCGAATTCACTCAAAGAGGAGGGGTTTGACGCGACAACGCATCCAAATCTCTCAAAAAGGAGGGATTTGACGCGCTAACCTGTCGAATTCACTCAAAAAGGAGGGATTTGACGCGACAACGCTTCGAATTCACTCAAAGAGGAGGGATTTGACGCGCTAACCTGTCGAATTCACTCAAAAAAGAGGGATTTGACGCGACAACACGTCGAATTCACTAAAAGAGGAGCGGTTTGACGTGACAACGCGTCGAATTCACTCAAAAAGGAGGGATTTGACGTGACTCGAATTCACTCAAAGAGGAGGGGTTTGACGCTACAACGCGTCGAATTCACTCAAAAAGGAGGGATTTGACGCGCTAACCTGTCGAATTGTTACGTTGGTCTAAGTGTTTGGTGTTTTGTTTGTCCAACAAGTAGCAGACTCGTGTAATATCTCGTCCGTTGTGTCGTCTCTTTTCTCGTCCGTACATTCATGTGTTGTTTAATCTATAGTCTCGTGTGATATATCGTCCGTTGTTTCGTCCGTACTCTCATATAATGTTTCATCCATAGTCTCGTGTGATATCTCGTCCGTTGTCTCGTCTCTTGACTCGTCCGTACTCTCATGTGATGTCTCATCTGTAGTCTCGTGTGATATATAAGATGTTTGTTTCTTGTCACTCGTTGGTCAAAGTGTTTGTTATTTCGTTTGTCAGACAAGTTTGGTTCTTGTCACTCGTTGATCTAAGTGTTTGGTGTTTCGTTTGTCCGACAAGCTGTGTATGTATATATGTTTATCTCTATGGCTTTCTCTTTGTCTGTCTCTATATCTCTATGAATGTACGTATGTACATCACTATGGGTTTCTCGATGTCTGTCTCTATGTATGTTTCTATGTAAGTATGTATCTATGTCTGTCTCTATGTACGTATGTATGTATCTATGGCTGTCTCTATGTCTCTATATCTGTATATCTCTATGTCTCTCTCTCTATGCATATATCTATGTATGTATCTATGTACGTATCTATGTATGTCTCTATGCATGTATATATGTATGTCTCTATGTCTGTCTCTATGTGTGTATATATGTACGTCTCTATGTATGTATCTATTCATGTATCTATGTATGTCTCTATGTGTGTATATATGTCTGCATCTATGTACATATCTACGTCTGTCTCTATGTATATATCTATGTATGTATCTATGTATGTCTCTATGTGTGTATGTATCTATGTACATCTCTACGTTTGTGTCTATGTCTGTCTCTATATCTGAATCTATGTATGTCTATATGTATGTATCTAAGTATGTCACTATGTATGTGTCTATATATGTATATATGTCTGTATCAATGTATGTATCTATGTGTGTCTCTATGTCTATCTCTATGTATGTATCTTCTCTATGTATATATATATGTCTGTATCTATGTATGTATCTATGTCTGTCTCCATGTATGTATCTATGTATCAATGTATGTATATATGTACGTATCTATTTCTGTCTCTGTGTATGTATCTATGTATCAATGTATGTATCTATGTATGTATCTATGTATGTATCTTCTCTATGTATGTGTCTATGTATGTATCTATGTATCAATGTATGTATTTATGTATGTATCTATGTATGTCTCTACGTATGTATCTTCTCTATGTATGTATCTATGTCTGTATCTATGTCTGTCTCTATGTGTGTATCTATGGCGGTCTTAATATATGTATCTATGTATGTCGCTATGTCTGTCTCTAAGTACGTATCTTCTCTATGTATGTATCTATGTCTATATCTATGTCTGTTTCTATGTGAATAGCTATGGCTATATCTATGTATGAATCTATATATATCTATGTCTGTCTCTACGTATGTATCTATGTATGTCTCTATGTATGTATATATGTCTGTATCTATGTATGTATGTATGTATGTCTCTATGTATGTATCTATGTATGTATCTATGTATATCTATATGTATTTCTTTATGTCTGTATATATGTATATCTCTATATATATGTATCTATGTATGTATCTATGTATGTATCTATGTATGTATCTATGTCTGGCTCTATGTCTCTATGTATGTAAATATATATGTCTCTATCTATGTATATATCCATGTATGTATCTATGTATGTCTCTATGTCTGTAGATATGTATGTCTCTATGTGTGTATATATGTCTGTATCTATGTACATTTCTACGTCACTCTCTATGTATATATCTATGTATGTTTCTATGTATGTATCTATGTATGTCTCTATGTATGTATATATGTATATATATATATGTTTTCCTTTATGTATGTATCTATGTATGTATCTATGTATCTATCTATGTATGTATCTATGTATGTATCTATGTCTGTCTCTATGTATGTCTCTATATCTCTATGTATGTAAATCTCTATGTATCTATGTATGTATATATATATATGTCTCTCTCTATGTACATATCTATGTATGTGTCTATGTATGTATCCATGTATGTCTCTATTTATGTATCTATGTATGTCTCTATGTGTGTATATTTGTATGTCTCTATGTATGTATCTATATATGTCTCTATGTCTGTAGCTATGTCTGTCTCTATGTGTGTATATATGTCAGTATCTATATACATATCTACGTCTGCCTCTATGTATATATATATATATATATGTATCTACGTATATATCTATGTATGTATGTATCTATGTACATATCTATGATTGTGTCTATGTATGTCTCTATGTCTGAATCTATGTATGCCTATATATATGTATATAAGTATGTCTCTATGTTTGTGTCTATGTATGTCTCTATGTCTGAATATATGTATGTCTATATGTATGTATCTAAGTATGTCTCTATGTATGTGTCTATGTATGTATCTATAACTGTAGGAATGTATGTATCTATGTATGTCTCTATGTCTGTCTCTATGTATGTATCTATGTATATATCTATGTATGTATATATGTATGTCTCTATGTATGTATATATGTATGTCTCTATGTCTGAATCTATGTATGTCTCTATGTATGTATATATGTAAGTATGTATATATACCTGTTTCTATGTCTCTATATGAAGGTATGTATCTATGTTTGTCTCAATGTCTCTATGTATGAATGTATGTTTCTATGTCTGTCTCTATGTCTGTATGTACATATGTATGTATCTACGGCTGTCTCTATGTCTCTATATCTGTACATCTCTATGTCTATCTCTATGTATATATATATATGTATGTATCTATGTATGTATCTATGTATGTATCTATGTATGTATATATGTATGTCTCTATGTATGTCTCTATGTGTGTATATATGTATGTATCTATGTATGTATCTATGCATGTATCTATGTATGTCTCTATGTGTGTATATATGTATGTATCTATGTATGTATCTATGCATGTATCTATGTATGTCTCTATGTGTGTATATATGTCTCCATATGTGTACATCTCTACGTCTGTCTCTATGTATAAATATATGTATGTATCTATGTATGTCTCTATGTGTGTATGTATCTATGTACATCTCTACGTTTGTGTATATGTCTGTCTGTATGTCTGAATCTATGTATGTCTACATGTATGTATCTAAATATGTGTCTATATGTGTCTATATATGTATCTATGTCTGTATCAATGTATGTATCTATGTATGTATCTATGTTTGTCTCAATGTATGTATTTTCTCTATGCATATATCTATGTATGTATCTATGTTTGTATATATATATGTCTCTATGTATGTATCTGTGTATCAATGTATGTATATATGTATGTCTCTATGTATGTATCTTCTCTATGTATGTGTCTATGTATGTATCTATGTATCAATGTATGTATCTATGTATGTCTCTATATATGTCTCTATGTATGTATATTCTCTATGTATGTATCTATGTCTGTATATATGTATGTCTATATGTGTGTATCTATGGCGGTCTCTATGTATGTATCTATGTATGTCTCTATGTCTGAATCTATGTAAGTCTCTATGTATGTATATATGTAAGTATTTATATATACATGTTTCTATGTCTCTATATGAAGGTATGTATCTATGTCTGTCTCAATGTCTCTATGTATGAATGTATGTTTCTATGTCTGTCTCTATGTCTCTATGTACGTACGTATGTATATACGGCTGTCTCTATGTCTCTATATATGTATATCTCTATGTATATCTCTATGTATATATATATGTATGTATCTATGTATGTATCTATGTATGTATCTATGTATGTATCTATGTATGTCTCTATGTATGTATCTATGTGTGTATATATGTATGTATATATGTATGTATCTATGCATGTATCTATGTATGTCTCTATGTGTGTATATATGTCTCCATATGTGTACATCTCTACGTCTGTCTCTATGTATATATCAATGTATGTATCTATGTATGTCTCTATGTGTGTATGTATCTATGTACATCTCTACGTTTGTGTCTATGTCTGTCTCTATGTCTGAATCTATGTATGTCTATATGTATGTATCTAAGTAAGTATCTATGTATGTGTCTATATATGTATCTATGTCTGTATCAATGTATGTATCTATGTATGTCTCTATGTTTGTCTCTATGTATGTATCTTCTCTATGCATATATCTATGTCTGTATCTATGTTTGTATATATGTATGTCTCTATGTATGTATCTGTGTATCAATGTATGTATATATGTAAGTATCTATGTATGTATCTTCTCTATGTATGTGTCTATGTATGTATCTATGTATCAATGTATGTATCTATGTATGTCTCTATGTATGTATCTTCTCTATGTATGTATATATGTATCAATGTATGTATATATGTATGTCTCTATGTATGTCTCTATGTATGTATCTTCTCTATGTATGTATCTATGTCTGTATATATGTATGTCTCTATGTGTGTATCTATGGCGGTCTCTATGTATGTATCTATGTATGTCGCTATGTATGTTTCTAAGTACGTATCTTCTCTATGTATGTATATACGTCTCTATCTATGTCTGTCTCTATGTGAATATATATGGCTATCTCTATGTATGAATATATATATATCTATGTCTGTCTCTACGTATGTATCTATGTATGTCTCTATGTATGCATATATGTATGTATCTATGTATGTCTCTATGTATGTATATATGTATGTCTCTATGTATGTCTCTATGTATGTATATATGTATATATATATGTCTTTCTTTATGTCTGTATCTATGTATGTCTCTATGTATGTATCTATGTATGTATCTGTGTATGTCTCTATGTCTGTCTCTATGACTCTTTGTATGTAAATCTCTATGTCTCTCTCTATGTATATATCCATGTATGTATCTATGTATGTCTCTATGTCTGTAGATATGTATGTCTCTATGTGTGTATATATGTCTGTATCTATGTACATTTCTACGTCAGTCTCTATGTATGTATCTATGTACCTATCTATGTATGTATATATGTATGTCTCTATGTATATCTCTATGTATGTCTCTATGTCTGTCTCTATATCTCTATGTATGTAAATCTCTATGTCTCTCTCTATGTATATATATATGTATGTATCTATGTATGTATCTATGATCTATGTATGTATGTATGTATCTTTGTATGTCTCTGTGTCTGTCTCTATGTCTCTATGTATGTATATATCTATGTATCTCTCTATGTACATATATATGTATGTATCTATGTATGTATCCATGTATGTCTCTATTTATGTATCTATGTATGTATATATGTGTGTACATATGTATGTGTCTATGTATGTATCTATGTATATATATATATGTCTTTCTTTATGTCTGTATCTATGTATGTCTCTATGTATGTATGTATCTATGTATATATCTGTGTATGTCTCTATGTCTGTCTATATGACTCTTTGTATGTAAATCTCTATGTCTCTCTCTATGTATATATCCATGTATGTATCTATGTATGTCTCTATGTCTGTAGATATGTCTGTCTCTATGTGTGTATATATGTCTGTATCTATGTACATTTCTACGTCAGTCTCTATGTATGTATCTATGTACCTATCTATGTATGTATATATGTATGTATCTATGTATATCTCTATGTCTGTCTCTATGTCTCTATGTATGTCTCTCTCTATGCCTCTCTCTATGTATATATATATGTATGTATCTATGTATGTATCTATGATCTATGTATGTATGTATGTATCTTTGTATGTCTCTGTGTCTGTCTCTATGTCTCTATGTATGTATATATCTATGTATCTCTCTATGTACATATATATGTATGTATCTATGTATGTATCCATGTATGTCTCTATTTATGTATCTATGTATGTATCTATGTGTGTATATATGTATGTGTCTATGTATGTGTCTATGTATGTATCTATGTATGTATCTATGTATGTAGCTATGTCTGTCTCTATGTGTGTATATATGTCAGTATCTATATACATCTCTACGTCTGCCTCTATGTATATATCTATGCATGTATCTATGTATGTCTCTATGTATGTATGTATGTATCTATGTACATATCTTTGTTTGTATCTATGTCTGTCTCTATGTCTGAATCTATGTATGCCTATATGTATGTATATCATTATGTATCTATGTTTGTGTCTATGTATGTCTCTTTGTCTGAATGTATGTATGTCTATATGTATGTATCTAAGTATGTCTCTAAGTATGTGTTTATGTATGTATCTATAACTGTAGGAATATATGTATCTATGTATGTCTCTATGTATGTATCTATGTATGTATATGTGTATATATCTATGTATGTATCTATGTATGTCTCTATGTATGTATATATGTATGTCTCTATGTCTGAATCTATGTATGTCTCTATGTATGTATCTATGTAAGTATGTATATATATATATATATATATGTCTCTATGTCCCTATATGAATGTATGTATCTATGTCTGTCTCTATGTCTCTATGTATGAATGTATGTATCTATGTCTGTCTCTATGTCTCTATGTATGTATATATATATATATATATATCTATGTCTGTATTGATGTATGTCTTTATGTATGGATATACGACGTCGTTTTCGGTTACCCATGGCAGGTTAGGGCTTTTATGTTACAATATTGTTTGCAAGGTTTTTACCGAAGAAGCTCGAATTTAAATACTACAGTATCAAAACAGTTAGTTTGTACACTTAACTGTTATCACAGTAAACTATATAAATATTGGTACACCCTGTCTGGAAGATTATTATGGTCATATACTTTTCATCATAACGCTTCACTTTGTTACCCGTCTGTTTCAAAAAAGAGGTTTGCCGACTTTAGTGTCAAGGCCACCGAGTCGTTATTACTTGATCACGGGGTATCACTTCAAAATACTTTGAAAGCAGGCTATCAACTGCACTAAACTCGGTAAGTACAAATTGCGTATGACAAATACTGTTACATGACAAAGGGTTTGATCAAAATATTACACAGATAGCAGGTAGTTTGAGTAATTTACCAGATAAGTAACTCTTTTATAATTCCCTATGTTTTAACACTGGACAAAAACACTGATGTTTTTCCAACACATAGAGCCTTGGGGTTGGTTACCGGTTCATACCTGTTCATACCAGTTTGCTTATAGCGTGATATGCCTGTAGTGTAGTGAACGATGATTTTACTCTGAAGGCCGTGATTTAATTTTCTAATAAAGTTTTTACAAAGGATGGCTAACATAATCACAACGATAGCTTTGATGTTATACATGCAGTGAGCGCTCGCACCTGCAACAAACAAACAAGTCCAGACACGTTTCCAGGACACAGTAGCATACAGTAGCGTCGGTTTTGTAGTGTGTTGACAAAATTAGCAAAGAAACTTCTAGAATGATATTTTACAGGGGAATTTGACGTCACTGTTGATGACACCGCATGACGAGATTACATTCGAGCGCGCAAGTTCAAAACAATGACTAACCAAATCACTATGATTACGACCAACTCACCTAGCACAAAAAATTACTGCGCGAACCATGACGTCACTGACCATGACGTCACATGGTGGGATTACATTACATATGCGAAAGCTCAAAATGTTGACTAACCAAATCACTACCTGTTTGTCCAACTCACCTCGCTTACAGAATTACTGCGCGTACCATGACGTCACTGACCATGATGCCACATGGTGGGATTATATTACATACGCGAAAGCTCAAAACGATGGCTAAGCTAATCACTACCTGTTTGTCCAACTCACCTCGCTTACAAAATTACTGCGCGTACCATGACGTCACTGACCATGACGTCACATGATGGGGTTATAATCAAGCGCGAAAGCTCAAAACAATGGCTAACCAAATCACTATATGTTTGACCAAATCACTTCGCTTTTAGAATTACTGCGCGTACCATGACGTCACTGACCATGACGTCACATGGTGGGATTATATTACATACGCGAAAGCTCAAAATGTTGACTAACCAAATCACTACCTGTTTGTCCAACTCACCTCGCTTATAGGATTACTACGCGTAGCATGACGTCACTGACCATGACGTCACATGATGGAATTACCTTTCTGCGCGCAAGTTCAAAACGATGGCTTACCAAATCACTACCTGTTTGTCCAACTCACCTCGCTTACATAATTACTGCGCGTACCGTGACGTCATACAGGGTGCGCGCGCTCACGCTCGCAACAAACAAACATATCCAGACACGTCTCGAGTACGGGTTTATAAAAGACACGAATTTAACTACTACCTAATAAAACTAGTATATATGTCTGTCCTATGATGAATATCGGTGTTTGTTTGTAAGTTGTTTGTCAGTGGTTATGAGCTGAAGGTCAGATAGGTTTTAGCCCCAATGCTTTAACATGAACTATGTAGGGTAAAACAAGTAGGGGTAAACTGGGACCTCCAATTCAAAATAGCGTCGTATACCTTTACGATAATAGCTCCTTTCCTTTAACATGGGGAAAATTCCCTATAAATTCCAAGATGGTAGCTCTGTTAAAACAAAACGAGGCTATACGTTCTGCTATAACATTGTCCTATATGTATTCTACATAAAGTATACATTACTTCAGATAAAACGACCTCCGCTGAATTTATAATCCTTTTATTATAAATTACGCCTTATTATAACACCCAGTTTTAGACATCCCGTCGTCAACCAAATAAGGGCTCGGCCCTTGGTGGAGCCTCTGCCTACGGACCAAGCAATCTCGTGTGTGACATATTCAAATGCTGTTCGGTATATTCTATTTTTTCTAAAAAGTCGTCGTGTACCTTTACGATAATAGCTCCTATCCTTTAACATGGGGTTTACCGCCTATCCTTTAACATGGGACCGGATCTACTTTGCCCCCGGGGCACTCCAACGAGCTCATTTCCATAATTTCCTGCGACCTTCACTGGAGCGCCCTGGGGGAAATCCCTATCTTTTAACATGGGATTTCCTCCGGGGCGCGCCATTGCCTACGCTGGACCACCTATATTACTACTGCGGCGAAATACTTACGTGACCAGCGATATGTAGACCTGGTGCAGTGTTAAGCGGTGAGGATTTTCATAATAAGTCAATAACTTAAAAACTATTCAATATGTCTTGATACATCCAGCAATGTATTTGTAGATGGCATAATTATATGTATGATGATACAGAAAAAACCCATTAAATTCCGTGGCTGGAACTCCACGTACAACATTTTTTAAATATTGAGCCGTCCAATTTCTACACCCCAGGATGAATTTTTAAAATGTCTGAAGTTACGAATCATCTCAATTTGCCTGCTAGATCACATACAAAATGTACTTACAAAACTGACGGAGATGTGAGTGTACAAACAAGAGAGAACGAACTGTTTGATAATGTAGACACAATCTTACACAGGCTTACACATTAACATACTGATACATGTACACATAGTCAGCACTTATAAAGTATTAATAACACTAACTATTTGCAACTACAACTACACAAATTATGCCAGTAATTTACTAGAATAACCTTTTTGAATTCACTGTATCACAGCGCCAATTTCAAGGAAAGACTGACGTCACGAATATCTACTATTCCTGTTCATACTCCCACATATAGTAGAATATAGCAGTTTACGACGTAAATAATCGCCAAATCTGTCTTGCCGCTGTAAATTAGTAGAAATGTTACGTTCACAATGTGTATGATATGGCATTATAATAGGTATTCTTGCTTATGTACAAATGTAACTCAGCTTCTCAATCGAAGGGAATATGATACATAGATAAATGAGTCGGCGTATTCGTATACATGTCGAGCAAAACTAGAAACCTAACGCGTCATGACCGACGTCACAGCTTTGCGCTTATTGGTAAAACATCTCCTCATGGACAAGATACCTATTAGAAATTTGATTCGAATTTTTCAATTTGAGACAACATTCTGAGTTAGCCACTGACCGTTAAATGAAAATGTAGATGGTAGTTGCCAATCGCTAATTTATATTTAACTCTTTTTTGTGCATAGCACTATACAGTTGTATATTATTTCCTTTTTTTACACTGCGTGTTTTACGTTCAATCTAGTAGAGCGACCCGCGACGAAACGATGACCGTCCATGATGTACCAAGTACGTGGCTCCTTGACCGGATCAATCGCTAAGTACAGCTGTCGCCCTCGACCACGCCTTATAGTTAGACTATGGGTCTTATGTAATATTCGTCGTTACCATTAGGTTGTTTTTTCCTCGTGTTTAAAATATAATGACCAAAATTAAAATATATTTAAGTATACAGTCAAAATTGTGTTTAATAAACCCAACACATTGTTCGTAAATATATTTTTTGTTCCCGACATATAAACGAAAGGCTCAGATTGTAGACCACTCTGTTGGCAGTTTAGCGACCGCATCATGACTTAACCACAATACATTTTAATGTTCATTGCGGTCGCCACATTGCAGACACGGAAGTAAAATTACCACCCTGGTTAATTGAGAAACGGAACATACAACCTCGTTTTAAAACGGATGTCACATGTAATAGGATGCTAAACCGGATGTTAAACCGGATGTTTTTAACCGGATGTCATTTATAACTGGATTGGATATATTACATCCACAGTTTGGCCATTACAGAGGAATCGAGGACAATGTGGAAGAATTAATTCACGCTTGTACTAATTCCAACAATAAAACTAGTGAAAATTATCACGTAGTGTTTGTTTTACATACTGCGTATGTATTCGTGTGTGCGCGCTTGCAGAGGCATATGCAAATTGTATTCGTTAATGAAACAGACTCACGTAAATACAGAGCATTACCATAAACTTAAAAAACGACTTACATACGTATAATAAATATCTTAAAAGTAATATTAGATTAGCTAAGCAAATGCATTACCAATCCAGTTTTGAAAAGCATAAGCATAATTTTAAAAAGATGTCGTGTTTAATTAAAGAAATTATTCAGAAAAATGAAAAGAAAGAACAATTTCCAGATTTGTTCAAAGTCGATGGGGAAATAATTAGCGACAAATGTATTATAGCAAACATATTTAACACGTTTTTTTACTAATGCTGGTCCTACTTCAGCCTCTAAAACAACTACTAGTGAATGTAAATAATAAAAAGATTACCTGAAAAACCGCCATTTCACACATTCAGCTTTAACCCAATTAATTTGGAAACTACTTTTAAAATAATTGATCATTTATCTCAAAAATCATGTTGTGGAATAGACGGTATTTCAACACAATTACTAAAATTGATAAACAATTATATATGCTATGTAGTCACTATAATTATTAATCAATTACAAATAACTGGTATATTTCCAGACAAATCCAAAATTGCTAAAATCGTACCCCTTTTAAAAAAGGTGATGTTTCTCATTTTAATAATTATCGTCCTATATCCTGCCAGTGATTTCAAAAAATTTTGAAAGGTTATGTTTGATCAAATCCACGATTATTTCCATTCTAAGGCGTTATACTACAATAGCCAATGTGGGTTTAGAAATAAACATTCTACTGAGCTAGGTACACTTAAAATCACAGACAGAATTATAAAAGAACTTAATAAATCGGTTATTCCAATAAATATGTACCTTGATTTATCAAAAGCTTTGACACAATTGATCACAATATATTGGTACAGACGTTAAATTAATATGGATTAAATGACAAGGCTCTGGACCTAAGTAAGAGTTATTTACAAAATCGTAAGCAGTACGTATACATTGAAAATGTTAAGTCTAAGGAAATAGTCATCAACACTGGTGTCCTTCAAGGTAAAATTTTAGGACCACTCTTATTTATTATATATTTAATTGACATAGCACTTTCTAGTGATATTTTCAAATTCATAACGTATGCTGACTACACCACCCTTACTAGTACACTAATTACAATTAACGATTAAAAAGGCCAAATGCGAAATGAAAATATTACCAAAGAACTAACAAATATTAGCAATTGGTTGAAAGCCAATAAACTGTCATTAAATGTCAAAAAGGCAAAATTCATGATTTTTCGTACGCCTCAAAATAAAATAAAATACCCTGTATTACACATTGATGAGGTGTACATTGAATGTGTAAATGGTTTCAATTTTAGGCATCACAATAAATAACCATTTAAACAGGCAGAGTCATACAAACAAAATAGCATATAAATATATATAAAACAATAGGCATACTAAATAAACTTAAACACTTTTTATCACCTAGTACATGATATATTATGTACAATGCTCTTATTCTCCTACATATTAATTATGGCTTACTTTTATGGGGTCATCAGGCACAACGAATTTTCAAATTACAGAAAAAAACAATACAAAATACACAAAACACTTTTTATTTTAAATTATGAATCCAGTTGTCGAATCCATAATTGCTTTATTTGTAATTCGTAATACCAAAAATAGATAAGCGTGCGAAAAATGAACAACTGAAAAAACGTTCCAAAAAATGAGAATATGCGGCCATGGCACAGTGGTGCATATATATTTTTGTGCTGGCAACAACGCAGGACGAGTGATGATTGGCCTAATGTCTCCTAAGGCCTGATGCTAATTATCCCCCTTTGTCTTTGGTGCTCTTTTGGCACAACGAACCAATCACCGCGCGGTAATGGCGCTCGGTGGCAGATTTCAATAGCTCCTCGTTTTGTGAAAGCAGACAGAGTGGTCACATCAAAAATGTTGGTCGTTAGAGCGATATTGGTTTGAATTTATTTTCTACGCTGTTTGCTGCCTTCTTTTTTTGCGGTCAGTTATATCTGCAAGTCGTCTTCAAAGAGCGTCAGCTGTACTTCGTGAGCGCAAGTTGCTGACGCTGTTCGGCCGAGTTCTTACAGCTGAGTGTTTTCTTTGTTATAAGCCATTTTGATTTTTGCTTACGGAATTCGTCACTGGCCATTACCATGTCAGTGAATACCCCTTGTAAGATTTTAGTTTCAAGGCATAGTTATGTTTTCATGTGGGGTTGTATAGCGTTATTGGCAGTCGGTTAGTGTACTTATGGGGCGGTTATAGTTCCCGGTGCCTTCGCCGGGATCGTGTTGTTGTCATGTATATGTTCGCGAGGTGGCGCCACATTGCTCTGTAGGGTCCGGTTTACGTGCATTGAATGAATGTTTTTATTTCAGGTACAAAAACCCATAGTACTTATACATTTAAGCAATGCATGCTAATAGGAATCAAATGTACACGATTAAAAATAATAGGTAAAATATATAAATAAGTAAACCAAGCTAATAAAGTTAAGAGATAAAAATAATAATAACAATGAATAAAAGTATATATATATATATATAACATAGTTACTATTTTACAACATATAAGGATTTTGACCAGCAGGACGACATGAGCCCATTAACAATTTCTCTACGCACTACAATATGATTGCCGCCATGCGTTGCTGAAGGAATTGTAGTGCGTATGTCACTGTTTGCTGCCGGGGCAGTTTTTTGCATGTCAACACATGTTCAGTTTTTTTATACACTCCTGCGTTGTCAGGTTTGTGCGTTTACATGCATGGTAGTGCTGGTGTCACTGTTGTGCTGCTGGTGCGGTTTATTGCATGTCAATGCATTATGGTGGGTTTTTGTACATTCATTAATTGTCGGGTTGGTGTTTACATGCATTGTAGTGCTTGTGTCACTGTTTTGCTGCTGGTGCAGTTTTTTTGCATGTCAACCCACCGCCATGCGTTGCTGGAGTCATGTGAAATAATATGATTACCGCCATGCGTTGCTGGAGGCATGTGAAATAATATGATTACCGCCACGCGTTGCTGGAAGCATGTGAAATAATATGGTTACCGCCATGCGTTGCTGGAGGCATGTGAAATGATACGATTACCGCCATGCGTTGCTGGAGGCATGTGAACTAATATGATTAAAGATAAAGAATGCTTTATTGATCCTCACACAGCACTTTGGTTCCTGTCTGTTCAGCACATACATTTACAAATATAAACATAAACATGCAAGAGTATAATATCATGTTGTACAGATAGTACAGATACCAACATTAACAACACCCATATTTATTACTGCCATGCGTTTAGATGGCGTCATGGTCACGTTTCTGGTTTGTTCAGACATGCTTAGCATGTTTGAAAAGTACAACGTTGTTAATTATTGTGCATGCCGATGGGAGTGATCTTCTGTGTAGTTCGAGTACTGTCCTGTCGTGTCTTTATTGTTGTAGAATTTCTCTTGAAATTCAACCTTGAGTCAGCCAACATCCGAGTCAGAGGCAGGATCGGTTACACTCGACAAAATACACTTGGACATGTTTGGGTGGCTGGCAGGCACATTGGCAGATCGCCGCTGCGACAACGAGAGCTCCTCCGTCGGAGCCAGTGAATGCTGGACACAGGAGGCATGACAGTACACTCATACTCCAGGTGGTGGTAGACAGTTAGTCGAATGCAAGAATACATTTGGCATTTGTTGGAGCAGGATATAGAACACAGTATGGCATCTTTTGAGAAGCTGGTGCATAGGACACATGCTTTTGTAACAGCAATCCATCCTGCTACACTTATGGCAGTTGCACGTGGTTTCAGTCCAGCAACATACACTTGACTGGAGTTTTGGCAGCACCAATGCGACGCCTTAACCAAGGGTACATACACCGTATTTGATGTTACAGGTCGAGGACTTTAGCTATGCAACACACACCTATGATCAGACATTGTGTAACAGTGTAGGTAATGGTGATTTTAAGGTCAGACACGGCAGGTAGATATGATTATTTTTTTCATTTGTGCAAACAGTTGAATTTTTTTTTATTTTTTTTTATTTTATTTGTTTGCCCCATGCATGAAATGGGTCTTACTGAGTAAAATATATATTGAACTTTTTTCAGCCAGACCCCCCGTTTCCATGGTAACAAACACAATGGCCGCCATTTTGAGCAAATATTGGCACATTTGGAAACACTGCCATTTGTGTCTGATCATTGCATACAGTAGAATATGATAAATGCAACACTGAAAACATTATTATATAGCATAATTATTCCCAGAGATATCCCGTTTCCACATGCAGAAATTTTAAGAAAAATATTTTTGAAAAAATGGCTGTCAAAGATTGCATAATGGATTTCATTACATGATATCGACATGCTTGATCCATGGCTAAAACCCAGGTACGTAATTGTCATAGAAGTGAACTTTGTTGATAGTATTCATACAAAGGTATAATAATCTGGCAGAAAACCATTTTCAGTATTTTTTGTCAAAAATCACCGTTTCACCTGGGGTGTCTGACCTTCATATGTAATATATCGTTTCTCATGTCTGATGTGTAAACAATGTACATACGTGTGGCCACCTAGCTGGTTGGTACATAAAACTCAGAGCAAACACGAAAAAGTGAAGCAGATGCCGGAGGGTACTTGTTTCCAGTTACTGAACCGCGGTATTTACATAACAGGAAATGATCAGTGTGCTAATAATTTGTTAGCTTCAGCGAATATCTGCTCAGTGAAACATTGCATGATTAGCAAGCTGGTTAATAATTGTTGGGATACACCATTGGATAGGCTAATAGTGGCTTCAACACATTCCTGACACACACACCAGAAGCTGCATCCTGGTGTTGAATTCAAAGGAAGTTTGTATTTAGGAGATGTTATACTATCTATCTGGTGACCGTAATTATTACAGTATCATTGGGTTGTTTTAGGCACATTGCACAACACAGCACATAATCTCTGCAGGAGAGGGGTGGATGTTAATAAGGTTCTGTCATTTACTAAGCAGTAGTGTTAAGGGAATTTATTCATGTCAGGGGCCCAGTACAGGGGATCCTGTTTGCGTACCTGGATGGTTCGCCTATGTTGCGGAGTGAATTCGACGGGTTTCTTACACGGCTCCTCAGTTGGTGTGTCTCCCCAGTCAGCTTGGGGAATTTTTAAGTCTTGTAACGAGAGCTCTCTATGAGCAGTAACGAGGCATTTACTTTTTGTGACACACATGCATGTTGGAGGCTTAGCCTCAGCAGCTATTGTTTCTATCGATTCAGCAATGGCATATTTTCACATGATTAATGGGTTTCCCGTTCCAACTATTAGTTTGATTGGGCACAAGTTATTAGTTAGTGCATAACATTTGGGGTCTGCGTGATGTCTGCCTGCCTGTCACACTACCCATCCTCACTCGTTAGTTCAAGCTCTCTCAACTGTTTTCTCTGTACAGTACAAATGTACTATGCTACAGGCCCTGATGATCCTTGCATTTAGAGCATACCTGTATATAGGAGAAATGGTACCGAGGGCAAGACGTAATATACAAAGTTGTTTACATTTGGGATATGTTACACTATCCGCTGACCTTATTACAGTGGCCTTTGGTCGTTTTCAACATAGGGCACGACACGGCCCACAATCTTTGCAGGTAAGGGCTGAATGCTTACAAAGTTCTGTCATTCACCAATCAGCGGTGGTATGGGAATTAATTCATGCCAAGGGCCCAGTACATGGTAGCCTGTTTGCGTACCCGGATGGTTCGCCTATGCTGCGGTGTGAATTTGACGTGTCCCTTAAACGGCTGCTCAGCTTTTGTGGCTACTAAACTAGTGCATTTTAAGGTCAATTTTTCCATTGTGCAGCTACAGCAGCAGCTTTGCGAGGGAAATCTGATGCACAAATCGGGGAAGCAGGCAGGTGAACATCGGATGCTTTTAAGAAGCATATCCTACTTACATAAGTATTTTGGGTCAAAGGTTAGGGACAGCTATCTTCCTGGCTTCGTTCCTTCAAGAGTTTAGAGGTGCAGGACAAGCCTTGCGGTTTGCATACCCAAATGGCTCCCCGATGCTACGTGGAGAATTTGATGTGTTGCTGAAGCAGCTATTGGTTTTCTGTGGCTACCAGACTAGTTTTCGCATTGGGGCGGCCACTGCGGCAGCATTACGAGGTGAGTCTGATGCACAGATCAGAGCGGCGGCCAGGTGGACATCAGATGCTTTTAGGAAATATTTCAGAAATGCTTGAAGTTGCTTTGTGTTCTTTTTCCACATCACAGGTTAGATTGTAGTGGGGTGGTCACATATTTCGGTGACCGGTGGCGTAATTGCTCCACTTATAGGTTTAGGCTAAATCTTGATATAGTGTAACTCTTCAGCAGGTAGTTGGGATTATAGTTAGTGTGGATGAATGATGTGCTTGGTTAGTATGGTAGAGTGCATAAGGTCTACTGTGATTACAGTAGTAATGCTGTTGTATTATATATCTATAACAATACTGCTAATGTTGTATATGCCGAAATGTGGGCTCTGTCATCCAGAGGTACAGGAGACTAGTATGGGCTCAGTCACAGGCCTGGCCTTGGGTAGTATAATCCACATTTCTCACTCTTTAACTTAATCTCTTTAACTTAATCTCTTTAATAAACGTCACTCATTTGGCCTTATTTCATCACTATTCATGACTTGTGCTGGTGCTTGCATAAATGCTTTTTTGAACGATTGCTTGTACTATTACGTTTCATCCGATTCAAACAATCTTGATATCGTCTGAAAGCTTACGATTTCTGGTATTCAAATATATATAAATGGTTTCGCGATCGTCATTTATAAAATAAACTATAAACGGACATCCAACGGTGCTGGTTCCGGTGTCTTAGAACTATCTGATTTCATGGTATAAGCTCCACCCACTTTCAAACGGCTACTAAAATGATATACGCGATGTAGGCGTGACGTCATAATCACATATATCAACCAACCAACGCAACGGATTTTGACCCGCTGGTTGGCGTACGTTATTGTGACGTCACGCCGACGTAGATATCGGCTTTGCTGCAATCAAAGCACTTCAGTTTCGTTGCGGTTTAAACGTGTGTGGAGCTTATAACATGATATCAAGAAATTGTGAAGTACGCATGTCTGAACCTATACAAATCAGGAAAACAGCGCCGCAATGGGAAGATTATTGTACTGAGTACCCGCCGACATCGTTCCGAACGGTACAGAACACCGAAAACGACACGATTGTAGGTCCGTTTATAGGTTTTCTACGATCGGTTACTGGGAAATATAAATGACGCTAGAATAACAAAAAGTGCATCCTTTCAAATGATACCAACATTGTCGGGACAGGACGAACCATGAGGGTGCTAGTGACCGTAGAATTTCATGTTTTGGACGTGTTCCGAGTTGTTCATTTTTCGCTCGCTTATATATTTTTTTTAATACGTATTGGAATGTATGGCTAAGTATCCATGTGTACGTAAATGTGTACAAGAGTATATATAATCAGTCCTTGTAGTATGTATGCATGTTGATACATTGAGTAATTATTAACTATAAAAACAAGTCATATGCTATTCCGATTTGTGTCATGTAAATTTTGTTGTTATTTATATTTATGGGGTGGCTCCTGTGCTAGCGATAGTATATTTCTTAATGAGAGTCTCCCGACCTTTTCTAATTCGTTGTATATGTATTGTATTTATAGGTCAAATAAATTGAGTCTGAGTTCTGAGTTCTGAGTATATGTGCGCGTGTGTGCATGCGTGAGTCAGTGCGCACGCTCTCATGTGTGCCTTTGTAATTATGTATGCGTGTGTCAGCATTTTGGTTTATTAGTTTGTACATGTGTGTGTGTGTGCGTGCGTGTGTGCGTGCGCGTGTTTGGGTGTGTGGGTGTGTCTGTTTGTACGTGGGTTCGTGTGCGTTGAGTGCGTTTGCGCGCTTCCGTTGTGATCACCACCGGCCATCCTGGCCCACCAGGGGGCGCTGGTGATTTCACCCGTCTCAATACCCCTGTATACCTGCCAACTTTCTTTTTAATTCCGCGAGATTCATCAGCGGTTTAGAACGCTTCCCCTGTGGCGCTGTCTCGTCGCGCTGTCTCTCGGATATTGACATCGAAAGACGGGGGAGGGGTGTGACGAGAGCGACACAAAATTAAACTGGTCGGGAAAACCTGGCGCGAACTGAGCTGGCTTAACAAACTTACGGCTGGAGGAAATGTGCTGACGCGATACACAATATACCATGCAATGGTGTATGAGATAAATATACAATGGATTCAGAACGTAACTCCACACTGACATAACCCTACTGGACAATACCCCACCGGACAGTACCCCATTCGGTCAGAATCCCACTCACTAATGAAACTGTTGGACACAACCCCACTCTAGTAATAATTCGTCCGCAGAATAAACAAAATTGTTTTATTTCAAAAAGTAAAATGTGATGATTTCGATAGCAGTTTAAATTGTTATTTTGTAGAAAATTTGATTTGTTGACATTTCTGAATAAAATAAAAAAAATGTTTTCAAAGTGTGTTGTTAATATATGTGACTGGAATGGGGTTATGTCCGAGGGTGGTTATGTCCAAGTGTGGTTATGTCCGGGTGGTGTTATGTCCGAGTGGGGTTATGTCCGGGTTCGGTTATGTCGTAGTGGTGTTATGTACGGGTGGGGTTATATCCGGGTGGGGTTATGTCCGCGTGAGGTTATATCCGATTGGGTTGATGTCCGGGAGGGGTTAGATCCTGGTGGAATTATGTCCGTGTGGCCTTATGTCCTGGTTGTGTTATGTCTGATTGGGGTTATGACCGAGTGAGATTATTTCCGAGTAGGGTTATTTCCAGTGGGATTATGTCCAAATGGAGTTATGTCCTGGTGGAATTATGTCCGAGTGGCCTCAGTTCCTGGAGGTGTTATGTCCGATTAGACACTAAGTGTGGTGAATTCGGCGCTTCTACCACCACTGATGGTGGATGAAGTAGAGCGCATACACCGTGTTGGCCTAAAGCTCCCTGGACACGTCCGATCCTCATCAAGTTCGCGACAAATCGAACTGGACGCCGTGTCTTCGCGACTCGGAACACATTAAATATGAACAACCAGCTCCAGGACCGTCAGCAACACCAACATCCCACCTGGTAAACATAAACGACGACCTCACGAAGCAAACTTCCCACCTACTTTAGGAGTGCCGCAATGCCAAAAAGACCGGCAAACTAAACGACGTTTCGACTGTTGACGGAAATATCCTAATGCGGGACACTTTAACCGGATCGTCCAAATTAAGAACCGATCGGAACTCGCCAAACTCGCTAACTTTGGATTCGCTGTATGCCATTAATAGTAAGACATTTGTCATTGTTTACACAACGTGTATATGCATTTGTCTATCACGCAGCACATACACTACTAATGGAGATCATGATTGTATTACCCTAATACAAATGGGTGAAATTAACATACAGGTATGTTCATAGTAATGAAATCCACCTTGCTTTATTCGTACGAGTTACGTAATATGTATTATTCACTAATTTCTGTTATCACTTTTTGAATCAAAACAACAACATATGTTTACACCGATCGATAATGGAAGAAACGGAGTGCATAGTTGCTCCAC